>JAIUZE010072339.1:0-29026 GCA_022085475.1 Heliosperma pusillum | reverse complement strand
TTGACACGGTATAATAATTATATACCGTAATAAACATTAGATTTAAGTAATTGAATGATTAAATATCAAGTATTAGGTTTATTATAAGAAAAGAAATAAAATATCCAGGTACTAAGAGAGGAAGGAAAAAACCGTGGTTGGATGGGTGATATCGGGTCAGTTTTGTAAACGATTTGCGAAATTTTCGTTAACTGATCGATAAAGTAAATAAATATCTAGATATTATTATTAGTTTAATCAAAAGAATTAAAATATCTAATGTGAGTGGAAAACGATGACCTGGGCGCGTGACTCATGCCAAAGTCGAGTTTCGGTTTCGTTTCGCGCTTTACGATGAGTCGGGAATAGTTAAATAACGTTCGGTTAAAACCGTAAACGTTATTCTTTAAATTCCGAATAAATTCAAAATAATTATATTAAATTATGATAAATCTTAATAAATCTAAATAAAAATAAATCAAAAATATTATTTTTTTTTTAATAAAATTTCGGTCTTCAAACTTATGAGACGAGTCGGGAAAAGTCAACGGAAGTCAAAGTTGACTGAAAAGTCGAGAAAAGTCGAAGATGACTTAAAAGTCAAGAAAAGTTTAGGACGACTTAAAAGTCAAGAAAAAGTCAATGACGACTTTAAAAAGTCAAGGAAAAGTCAAAGACGACTTAAAAGTCAAGAAAAGTCAAAGATGACTAAAAACGGTCTTTTCATGGAATCCCTCAAAAATTCCAAATACGAACGCGGAATTTCAAAATAAGACTCAGAACAAAAATTCCTATTTTAAAAACTTAAGTTCTACTGAAAAGTGTTAGTAAATATTTTTACTAGAAAAATCGGGTATATTTCGGGTTGTTACAACAAGAAGGACTTGGTGACCAAGACATTGATCCCTCCTCAAGTAGCATTTCCAATTGGTTGTTTTCGAATCCCCTCTATAGGAGACCCTTTGGGAGGGAGTCTAGTGAAGAGGAGTTTGGGAACAATATTTTTCAAGAACCACAAGAGCAAGTGTTTGAGTCACCTCCTAGGAGACCACCACCCTTGAACATCATCTACCCACCCGAAATGGAAGATAATAGGACGATTGGTGAGATCCGGGCAAGAAACTACGAAGAGCAACCGCTATGTATCGCATACCCTCCCATGGGGGATGTAAACTTCGAGCTAAAGGGGTTCTTTGTCCATAACTTGCCTAGATTCCACGGAATGGTGGGAAATGACCCAAATAGGCACTTGGCCGAATTCCACATGATTTGCCAAGGGGCCATCCCCCAAGGAGTGACCGAAGACCAATTTAAACTTAGGGTATTTCCGTTCTCTTTACAAGATGCCGCTAAGGAATGGTTATTTTGTCTTCCGGCCCATTCCGTCACCACTTGGGTAGGTTTGAAGAAGAAATTTCTTGAGAAATACTACCCGGATTCAAGGCATAACCACTCAAAGAAGCTCATCACTACCATTGAGCAAGACATGGGGGAAACTCTCTATGACTATTGGGAGCGCTTTAAAAGCCTCGTGGCAAGGTGCCCTTATCATGGGATGTCGGGGGACGATCTATTGACGGCCTTCAATGAAGGGTTATGCCAAAACGACCAACGGATGATTATAGCCGCCACCGGAGGTGGCATTGATACACTTAATGTGGCCGAGGCCAACAACATTATTGAGAAGTTGGCTATGAACACAAGAAGCTACGGGAGGAAAAATGAAAGGGGAGGAAGCTCTAGAAATGTATCTTCCATGGAAGATCCTTATGCCTCTCAAAATCACAAAATCATGAAAGAGATGGGTGAACTCAAAAGCATGGTGTCCAACTTGGTTGTCAACAAAAGTAGCTCATTTTCTCAACACCCCGAACACTTGAATGTTCATATTGTGGAGGTGACCATGCTACAAATACATGTTACATCATGATTGAGCAAGGAGCCACCATGGAGAGTGTCAATGCCATGGGGTATGGGAATTACAATGCTAGAAACCCAAGTGGTGGAGGAATGTATAACCAAGTGGGAAATCGTGATCTTTTGGGGTGGGGAGGAGACAAGTCAAAGAGTTTTGAAAATGGCCAATTCAATCACTTGAGAGCCCAAAATTCAACCCAAAACCGAAACTCTAATTTCAACCAAAATCTCCAAAGAAATTTCAACAACCCAAGACCCAACAACTCAAATTTTCCAAGTAATTCTCAATCCCAAAGACAACCAAACCAAGGTCCAAATCAAGGGAGTTCTTCTTCTCAAGGGAACTTGAGTGACATCTTGCAAACACTCCTTGCCAATCAAGAGAAAGATAGGGAGGAGGCAAGGAGGGATAAAGAGGAAGCAAGGAAGGATAGGGAGGCTAACAACCTTAGGGTGAACAACTTGGAAACCCAACTATCCTAAATGGCCTCAAATTTGTCAAAATCCCAAGCCTCAAGCTCCACAAGATTCCCATCTCAAACCATTCCCCCACCTAGGGAAAATGCTAGTGCCATGACCTTGAGGGGAGGCAAAGAGTTGGAAGTAAACCCCCTTGGAAGAGGAAAGGAAAAGATGAAGAATCTTGAGATGGAAACTTTGGAGATTGAAGACCAAGGAGAATTGGTGGTTGGTCAAGAAGAGATATCGAGGAATGAAAAAGGGGCATCCACAAGCAAGGACCCCAAAGGAGACATTTCAAGGAAGGGCAAGGACACTATTGAAGATGAGGAAGTGGAAGAGTACATACCGGAAGTCCCATTTCCTAGTGCTTTGATAAGCACAAAGAAATATGCCAAGGAGAATGACTTATATGAGACCTTCCGAAAATGTGAGGTAAACATTCCTCTTCTTAACTTGTTGAATAGTGTCCCTAGGTATGCAAAGTTCTTGAAAGAACTTTGTACACCTAGGAGAAATCCAAAGAAGGGAACCCATAAGGTTAGGGTGAGTGAACATGTGTCGGCCATTTTCAAACAAAATTTACCAAAGAAATGTGGAGACCCGGGCATGTTCACTATTCCTTGCACTATTGGGGGGAAAAGTTTTAAACGTGCCATGCTAGACCTTGGGGCTTCTATAAACGTCATGCCTCTATCTATTTATGAGACCCTAGGTTTAGGACCTTTGTCTAAGACCGGGGTAGTCATTCAACTTGCCGATAGGTCTAGTGTTTACCCCAAGGGCATGGTAGAGGATGTGCTAGTGGAAGTCGATAATCTTGTCTTCCCGGCGGATTTCTACGTCTAAGATATGGAATCTAGCTCTAGTGCCACCCCTCTCCTTCTTGGTAGGCCGTTTATGAAAACTTCAAATACCAAGATCGATGTTTCAAACGGGTGCTTGACTATGGAATTTGAAGGAAAAAGATTAACTTACAATATATATGACTCCATGAGGCACCCGAGTGACCATCAATCTTGTTTCTTCTTGGATATCTTTGAGCCATTAGTGAATCAAATGTATAAACTTTGTGATAGAGACCCACTCGAGGTAGCTTTAACTAACCCCATGGAAGAGAAAGGTTTGCGTTTGTTGTTGGCCGTTGATGTGCAGGCATGTCTTGAAGACTTGGAGAGGGAAGAACCCATAGAAACATATGAGGAGCTCAACGTCATAGAGATGCTGAAAACAGGGCAAGGCAGTGCTCAATGCAGCATGCGTCGTAGGACGCAGCCTGCGTCGTACGACGCAGCCTGCGTCACTGGACGCAGCCTGCGTCCTGCACTGGCGAACCTATCCGAGTTGTTTGCTTTGAGTATTCCACTCCACAAGCCCCTCCCTTACATAATCCAACCCCCGAAGGTCGAGTTGAAGACCCTCCCAAGCCATTTAAAGTACATCTTTCTAGGGGACAAGAACACCCTACCACTTATCATTTCAAACACACTCACCGAGGACCAAGAAGACAAATTGGTATCACTACTTGAAAAGCATAAGGAAACATTTGGGTGGAGCATAGCAGACCTAAAAGGGATAAGCCCGGTGACTTGCATGCACAAGATACGGCTTGAAGTGTATGCCAAACCGGTCCGACAACCCCAAAGGAGGCTCAATCCACCCATGGCGGAGGTAGTGCAAGAAGAGGTAATTAAGCTATTGCAAATGGGTATCATTTTCCCTATTTCCGACTCTCGTTGGGTTAGCCCAACTCAAGTCGTGCCCAAAAAGGGAGGAGTGACGGTAGTCAAGAATGCACAAGGAGACTTTGTCTCCACCCGACCACAAACCGGTTGGAGGGTGTGTATTGACTACCGCCGCTTGAATGCGGTTACATTGAAAGACCATTTCCCGCTACCATTTATTGATCAAATGTTAGAAAGACTAGCGGGAAAAGCTTTCTATTGTTTCCTTGACGGGTACTCGGGGTATTTTCAAATCCCAATCGCACCCGAGGACCAAGTCAAGACCACATTCACATGCCCATTTGGTACATTTGCTTATCGTCGTATGCCCTTTGGTTTGTGTAATGCACCGGGAACTTTTCAACGGTGCATGTTGAGTATTTTCTCCGACTATGTAGAAAGAATCATAGAAGTATTCATGGACGATTTCACCGTCCATGGGGACTCCTATGATGCATGTCTAAAACACCTTGCTCTTGTCTTAGAGCGATGCCAAGAGTCTCATCTCGTTTTAAACTCCGAAAAATGTCATTTCATGGTGACTAGTGGCATCGTTTTAGGACATGTAGTGTCGGAAAGGGGGGTTGAGGTGGATAAGGCTAAGGTTGACATTATCAAAACTTTACCTTATCCCTCTAACACCCGAGACATTAGGTCTTTTCTTGGACATGCCGGTTTCTACCGGAGATTTATTAAGGATTTTTCCAAGATTGCTAACCCTTTATGTAAGCTTTTGCACAAAGAAGCGGAGTTTGTTTTTGATGACTCATGTAGGAAAGCATTCGATGACTTGAAGGAGAGATTGGTCACCGCACCAATTATTCAAGCACCACGATGGGATCTTCCATTTGAAATCATGACCGATGCAAGTGACTATGCATTAGGAGTGGTTTTGGGTCAAAAGAGTGACAAGGGACCCCATGTGATCCAATATGCTTCTACCCTCTTGAATGATGCTCAAAAGAACTATTCTACGACGGAGAAGGAATTCCTTGGTGTGATTTATGCTCTAGAAAAATTCCGATCTTATCTCTTGGGCACAAAGGTGATCATCTACACCGATCATGCCGCCATTAGATACCTTGTGGCAAAGAAGGATGCAAAGCCAAGGTTGTTGAGGTGGATCCTTCTCCTAAGTGAATTTGATGTGGAAATAAAAGACAAGAAAGGGGTGAAGAATGTGGTGGCGGATCATTTGAGCCGGCTAAACCATGAAGGAAGACCATCATGCCCTCTTGAGGAGGTTGAAGGAGGTCTCCCTCATGAGTCACTTTATGCTATACAAGTGGAGGAGCCATGGTATGCTACCATGGTCAACTATTTGGTGACAAAGCGGCTCCCAAGCCATTTCTCTTCTCATCAAAAGAGCAAAGTCAAATCCGATGCCAAGTACTATACATGGGATGATCCTTACTTGTGGAAATTTTGCCAAGATCAACTTGTGAGAAGATGTGTGCCCGAGAGTGAGATTCCTTCCATCTTACATCATTGTCATGACTATGCTTGTGGAGGGCATTTTGGGCCACAAAGAACCGCTAGAAAAGTGCTTGAATGCGGTTTCTTTTGGCCAAGCCTTTTCAAAGATGCCCACAAATTTGTAAAAACTTGTGACCGATGTCAAAGGGTGGGGAAATAACTTAGTGCAATTATCCCAAGTTCCTCACAATTAACAAAGTAAAGACCCCTCCTTTCCTTTCTTTCTCTAATTATCTATTACAAGTTTCTAAGAATTAGCCACCATGAATTAAACCACCCATAAATGACCCAATACAACTCAACCAATACTTATTAAAACATAAGCATAAATAAAGATGCAAGCTTTA
Source organism: Heliosperma pusillum (assembly GCA_022085475.1). Taxonomy (NCBI): domain Eukaryota; kingdom Viridiplantae; phylum Streptophyta; class Magnoliopsida; order Caryophyllales; family Caryophyllaceae; genus Heliosperma; species Heliosperma pusillum. The sequence goes on along the minus strand of JAIUZE010072339.1, from coordinate 23,124 downwards.
AGCACAAAACCATAGAAACATGCTAGAATCATGCAATAAAACATTAAACCATGTCCTAAATACACAATAACCCAAATTCCACTCAAAAGATTCCAACTTTTAAACCAAAGTTACAATCTTTCAAGGTTGCTTCAACAAATAGCAAGACGAGAGCTGTATGCACCGAAAGCTTCAATTACAAGAACTTGAAGAAATTCGCCAAGATGCTTATGAGAACTCTTCCATCTACAAAGAGAAAACAAGAAGATGGCATGATGGGATGATAAACCGTCGGGTTTTCAAGGAAGGTGATAAAGTTCTTGTGTTCCAAAACCGGTTTAAGCTCTTTCCGGGCAAGTTGAGGTCAAGATGGTTTGGACCTTACACCGTCAAGAAAGTGTTTACCCATGGGGCTATTGAAGTGGAGGGGCCCGGGGATGGAAAGCTCCTCAAGGTGAATGGCCACCGTCTCAAGCACTACTTCCAAGGATGTGCCCGGGAGGGGGAAGAGGAGGTCTTGCTTGAAGACCCCATTTATCAAAGTTGAAAAGCTTGAAATAGCTAAGTCGAGCCATCGACTCTAAATAAACGGCAAACCATGTACATACTCTATCCTTGTGAATATTTCTTTGAAGTTTCTTTGTTAAATCTTAACATTTGAGTTGTTTTAAGTTAGTTAGACATTGCATCAAACAAATTTTTTTGAAGTTACTAACGGTTTTGTGAAGTTTTGCGAGTTTTTGGCCGCCTCGGGATGCGTGCCACGGATAAAAAGTTCGGGAATCGATGGAATTTGGATATTGGAGGTTATTATGGGCCATTGGAGTGAAAATGCAAGTATGGAGATGTTTGGAGCACTTAGCAAAAATTTTGCTAAGTGCAAAAGCTAGAACCAACCGGCAGTGCAGGACGCAGCCTGTGTCGTATGACGCAGCCTGCGTCGAAAGCAGATTTCAGTTTATTTTCTATCCTTTGCCCGTGTTCTTCATCACAACAAAAGCACATCTTCATACCCTTGTTCTTCACGAAAAACACCCCAAACCAACCCCAATCCCTCAAAAATCCATCTTTTTCCCTCAAATCTTCCAAAACCTTCATCAAAATCAATCCAATTCTTCTTCCTAATCATTATTCTACATTCAATAACCCCAAAATCAATCTCACTCACCCTCAATCTCCGAAAATCCGTTTTGAAAACCTAGCTTTTGTTTTCCTCAAATTCGATTTTTAGGAACTTTTGTTGGGTTTTTAAGGTTGTTTGTCGGATTCCTACCTATTCTAATCATCAAGGAGCTTGAATCTTGTGGAAAAGCAAAAGGTATAACTTCATATTTAACCTTTTCATTGTTCTTCAAGTTTTTGCTCGAATTAGGCTAGAATTAGTCTTAGGTTGAGTTCCCCCTTGCCCTTGCTTGATTGTGTAGTTAGGATTGGACAAAGTTTTCTGAGTGAGGTAAAGAAATTCAACAAACACTAAGTTCTTGAGGTGTAGAAATTGTTGCACACCAAGTGTTTGTTGAATTGCTTGAGTGAAAAATCTTTCGAGTGATTGCTTGTTGTTTGTTGTAGTGTGTTGCTTATTAATTTTTGCAGAAATGGCACCAAAGATCTCCAAGTTGTTTGGCAAAGGGAAAAATAAGAGGGCCGCGGTGAGTGAGCCCGACACCGAGGTAGAAGCGGTGTTCATGGGCTATGAAAGGTTGCAAGCTCAATATAAGAAAATTTGGGATCAAATAACCACTCACCCTCTTGTAGCCACCAAATTCTTTTGCCCAACCACCCTCCATGCCTTAGGCATGTTCAACTTGACAAGGGACATGCTAGCTAAAGTAGGGCTAGAGGCTTATCTCGAGCCGAACTCCTGGGATTACACCTATAGGAGTTTCGCATACGAGTTTCTAGCAACCTTGTCAGAGTTGGATGTGCCCGAAGGTGAGGAGAAAGCCTACCGATTCCGTTTGAACCAAACTTGGCATAATGCCCCAACTTCCGAAATCCGTCAAATCCTGAAAATCACCAAGCAACCCGAAGACATTAGGTGCCCCAAGGGCAAAATGCATTTGATGTGGGATAACATTGCCAATGACCACGACCCATCTAAAGATGCCAAACTTTCAGCCATCACCCACCCCGTACTCCGCCTAATCACAAGATTCCTCACCACCATTTTCAACTCCGCGGGAGAACCCACCAAAGTACCGGAGAATATCCGGCTATGTTTGTGGACTATGCTTCCGGAGGGGGTAGGGATCCCGGATTGGGCCGATTTGTTTTTGAGGGCTTGCATCAAACATAGGCAAAAATCTGCTAGGGCAAGCATCCATTGTGGGGGGGTGATTTCTTTCTTGGTAAGGCATTATGAGGGGGGCATTGGTAATGATCAAGCGGTGAACATTTGTAGGGGGTTGACGAGATACAACCGACTTGGGCTAGAAGAAGTTCACATGTTCAAGACTAGCAAAGAGCAACCCTTGAAAGGGTTTTGGTTGGGAAGTGACGGGCTAAGTTACATGAAGTTGCCTAGACCTCAAAACAATCCTTTACCTAGAGGACCCGTGGCATGGGATTTTATGTGTCCTAGGGAGGAAAGTTTGGGGGTAAGTAGTGCGGAGGAGGAGGAGGTAGAGGAAGTGCCTTTGAGGCAAAGAAGGAGGGTAAGGAGAGAGGGTGGTGAGGGAAGTGAGCATTTGAGAGAGGAGATCGAGATCCTTGCAATTGAGCAAGGACCTTCCCAAACCACAAATTTTGAACAACAACAACAACAACAACAACAACAACAACAACAACAACCACCACCATTCCATTTCCAATCACCATTCCAAAGCCACCATGATACCGACACCCCCATGTTTGATGCGGAGGGTCGTTCTAGCACACCCGTGGAGCCATGGCAACAACAAATGGCTAACTATTTTGCTAGCACCAATGACGTCTTGACGCACATTAGTGGGAGGGTGGATGCTTCAAACACTTGGCAACAACTACAAGGAGGTAAGCTTGAGACTTTGGATGATTGGCACAATGTTGTGGAGGAGAAGGAGAGATTGAGAGCGGAGGCCGAGAGGGCTCAAAGTGAGGAATGGAGGAGGATGCTAGACGGGCAAGAGGAAGCCCGCCTTTGGAGAGAGCAACAAGATAAAAGGTGGCGGGAGCAAAATGAAATGTGGGCAACCCAAAATGCTTGGAGGGAGCAAGCTACGAGCCACTTTAACGTTCAAAATGAGCGCCACCACACCTATCTTGAAGACTCCTATGAAGATGCGGTGGCACAAGAGGACTTCTATGGCTTGGCTAGCTCTCTCTTTGGGATGTCCATGCAACAAAACCCGGGCTACCCTTTTCTTTACACCCAAGAGACCCTTGATGAAGGCATGGAGCGAAGAAGAAGGATTAGAGAAGAAAGGGAGACGAGGAGAAACCGAGGAGGTGCCTCAGGGTCTTCTCGTTTCGACAATTGATGAGGTAACATTTTTCTTCTCTCCTACAATGAGGACATTGTGTATTCTAAGTGTGGGGGAGAAGATTGTACATAGTTAGTTTGTTTTTGATGCATTGTATTTTATTTGTCTTTATTTTGAAGAAAAAGAAAAGAAAAAAAAAAAAGAAAAAAAAGAAAAGAAAAAAATTGAAAATCCCGGCTAGGTGAAAACCCACAAGGGTGGGCACCTAGGCAAGATTTGGGAAGGTGGCCGAGGACGGAATGAAAACCCGAAAGGGCATTCCGGGCAAAATGAAAAATCGAGTTGCGAGCCACCAATGAGGGGAAAGGAAAAGCTAAGGTGAAAACCCGAAAGGGCACCTTAGGCAAAATGAGGGATTTTCAAGAAAAAAAAATGAAAAATGAAAAAAATGAAAAAAATTGAGCATAATACTTCCTATGATGAGGATTTTTGAGGTATAAGAAGGGAGTGATAAGGAGGAAATTGGAAGGAGGCTAGCTTAGGACTCCTTTTATTTTTGTTTTTGAGTCACAAAACTTGGTTTCAAATTGGTGGATTTATTTTGATGGTTGCTTGGTTGTGCAAATTTCGAAGTTTGGGGTCAACCAAGTAACCATGATTTGCATTAGGGGAGTAATAAGGGGGTGGTATAAGGAGTGGATTTGTATGGAGGTTGCTGAGAAAGACCATCTCGCTATGCCTTGGGATAAGGCAAAGATGGTCATACTACTTTATTGGGAGCAATAAGGAGGGAGGAGTTGATTTGAGTCGGAGTAGGTGGCATGTCGTGTCTTTAGTCTTGAGGAATGATATAAGGAGGGGGAGTGAGAGAAGAGTGTCACAAGAATTGAGTCTTTTTGTTTTGTTTTTGTCATTGGTGGATTGTTTAAGAGGGAGTATAAGAAGGGTGTAGTGAGGGAAGAGAGGTCAATGCCTCCACACACACTTTGTTGGGCTCGTGTCATTTGTGCTAATCTCAAGTTTTACTCGGGACGAGTAAAAGTCCAAGTGTGGGGGTGTTTGACAACTTCAAATATTGTCGTGTCTAGTAGTAATTTTTAGAGTCTTTCGTTTTACTTTTTACGGGTCATTAGCTTTGTTTTATGTTAATTTTAGTTTTTGTAATAATGTTAGTATTTAGTATTTTAAGTCAATTTTGAGAGTCAAATCCCGAAAGTCAATGAAAGTCAAACCCGGAAACCCGAGACCCAAAAACCCGGAAATTGGAGTGGGCTAGCAATGAATCACCAAGGTATGAAGACCAAGCCCAATGGGTCAATGGAAGTCAAGGCGGGGCCAAAAGTCCATGGGTCTACGAAAGTCAAGAAGGAAAGCAAGGGAATAATTGGGCAGTGCTCGACGCAGCCTGCGTCATCACGACGCAGCCTGCGTCATCACGACGCAGCCTGCGTCATCACGACGCAGCGTGCGTCGTAGGACGCAACCTGCGTCATTTCTCTGCACGGGATTTCTTCATTTTCTCGTCTTGTCTTTTGGAAGCCCACCTTTCAAGGCCCCTAGGTTTGCGGACCAAGGGTATAAAAGAAGAAGTCTGAAGAGAGAGAGGGGATATAAAGCATACAACATTCAACATCATATTTTCCTTAGAAATTCTCTACTTTGTTCTTCAACTTTGGCTCTTGTAATTTGGTTTTATTTAGAAATGGGTTGTAATATGAAGACTATGGGTAGCTAATCTTTTCTTTGCTTAGTGTAATTTGAACAAGTTCTTCCTTTTAGCATTGTAAGACCTTTTTAATCCTTTCTCCTCTATTTAATTCCATTTTCTTATGTTTGAATTCCATTGTTGAATGAATTGTTGTTGAGACTAACCATCCTAACAATTGTTTGTTTGATTTATTGCTTTGTCTTGATGAATTTGGATAACTTGTCTTGGTATTTGTTGAAGCAACCTTGAAAGATTGTAACTTTGGTTTAAAATTTGGAATCTTTTGAATAGAATTTGGGTTATTGTGTATTTAGGACATGGTTTAATGTTTTATTGCATGATTCTAGCATGTTTCTATGGTTTTGTGCTTAAAGCTTGCATCTTTATTTATGCTTATGTTTTAATAAGTATTGGTTGAGTTGTATTGGTTCATTTATGGGTGGTTTAATTCATGGTGGCTAATTCTTAGAAACTTGTAATAGATAATTAGAGAAAGAAAGGAAAGGAGGGGTCTTTACTTTGTTAATTGTGAGGAACTTGGGATAATTGCACTAAGTTATTTCTTCATATTTGAATCTTTGAGTATTTAGTTGTTGTTGGTAATTTTAGACTTGACAATCAATTCTCATGAAAAACTTTCTTCATTTATGTTTTCCTACATGTTCTCCATTGTGAATATCATAGTTTGTAATTAATTTAAGTCTTTGTTTTGATGAGTATCTTAATTAGTAATTAGTGTCTTAATTTGTGATTAGAGTCATTAGTTTTGCCAATTGATATTTTGCAAGAGTCTAGATTAGATTATTTTAGCTAATACCGCTTTCCCTTGGGTTCGACCCTTGTCTTACCCTTACTACCCATTTATTTAGGTTGGTTTGAGTCTAGATTTGGTTTTATAAATTGTTATTTGATTTAGCTAATTTGCGGAATTAACGACACCGTATTTTAGCTTATCAAGCACATAGAAAGTCAGTGCTCAAACCGTAACATTTGTAAAAACCGACTCAAAGTGGGACATATCAAAAACCGTCACCAAGCATGAGAATAGGGCATTATATAAATGTAACTATGATAAACATGAATCAACACATGATACATAAGCATTAGACCAAGTTTAAGAAGCATAATAAATAGGAAACATAGATCTTATCTCAAAACAACAAGTTTGGAAACTAACTAAAACAAGGGTCCACTTCAAACTGTCATAAATAGAGTTCTAGACATGCAAATGCATAAATTCCAAGTTGAGGTGATAGCTTATCCTCTTACGGTTCCAACGGTAGGTCACAAGCCCAAAACAAGCAAGTAACGAAGGAGATATGATTATTTTACGAAAAGGAGTCAGTGCAGTGAAACTGCAGTCGTCACGACCGTGACTTACATTTCACGTTCGTGAAACTGTCTGTTACGCAAGGGTATTTGGTCAGCCACTCATTTCACGCTCGTGACATGAGTTTCACGACCGTGACTTGGGTCAAGACATCTCCATTTTGTTCTAAACTCAACCATCATCAACTATTAACATAAATCATCAATTCTCATATCAATTCTCAACAAACAACAAGTATCATCATCAACACAATTTCTAAGCTTACTAGTCATATTCTAAATACGATTCCTAACATGGAAAACACGTAAAACACGTAAATGATATCGAGTAACCCTTCACCGTTACCTTTACGCGTCTTCAATCGATTTCTAGAAAGTCTCCACCTACAATTAGATGACAAAATATGAATATAATTCACCTTTGAGAAAGACGGATAAATTGAAAAGCGAGAAAGACGGTAATTTTATTACCAATACGGATAGAGGAAGATAAGAGGGGAAGAATAAGACGAACTTACGTGAATTTGAGCAAGAAATGAGCGAGATATGACGATTCTAAGCTTGGATAAAAATGGAGGCAAGGTTTTGATGGTTTTCTTAAGGAAGAAGCAAGAGTTGTGTTTGTGTGAATGAATTAGGTTAGGAGGTAGTATGAGGAAGTATAAGGGAAAAAGTCAAGAAAAAGTCAAAGACGGCTTAAGACGGAATTCACTTGAAATCTCGCGAAAAACCCAAATACGAACTCGGAAATTCTAAATTCGACACGGGAAATTTAATTCTAAACAAAAACTAAATTTCGCTAAAAAGTATCCGTATAATATTTTTACTATAAAAATAGGGTACATTTGCGGGTGTTACAATCACCCCACCTTTTAAAAAGTTTCGTCCTCGAAACTTGAGAGTAGAAAACAAAAGTATCAAAGACAAGAATCGGTTTTAAAAATTAACAAGAAAGCTTTTACAAGGGAAACATTTATGAAACGAGGTTTTTCTCGAAAACGGTTTAAGGAGTTGATCGACCCGGCCGTCAAATGTTGTGTACTTGCGAGGTGGTGTTATTTGCATGTAGCGTACCGCTTGTTATGAGGCTTGAGCTCTTTTCTGCCTCTTTCGTGAATTGATCTACCGAATTTGGGGTACTCGGCGTCTATGATTGACCGAGTCTTGGATGCGAAATGTTATCGCATGTCGAATCGGAAAATGTGATTCCGAGAATCTGGCCAGGTTTAGACTAGGACCGTATTATTATCGTCGTGCTACCAGGAGGAAATTAGTCTACATATACGAAATGTTGATCGTGTATGCGTTCAGGGAAATGTTTATCCCGTGGATGCCTGTTAATCATACTTGCCATGTACACGGTGCTAGTGCGTTTCATTTACCGTGAGAGAGGTCGTCTTTTGTCGTCGTTCTTTGAATGCGTGATTTCATGATATTATTTTTATGGTCATTGCATGATTGGACACTGGACACCGTCAATGTCTTGGTTCGTGAATGGATGATAATATGTTGGATTTACTGTGATCATCGCATGACTTGACTTGGTTTGTCTGTCGCGTCTCAATCTTATCAATCTTATACCGCTAACGGTGAGATGCAAGCCCTAGTGAGCGTATTCGGTTGCCTAAGAGTGTCTTCCCCGAGTCTTTGAATAACATGATGGTTTCGGATTTGATTTCCACATGAGCTTATCATTATATATTGGATTGCCTATCTATTCTTATCGTAACTCACATGTATATCTATATATGCATGATTTTACTTTTGTATTTCCTTATATGTACGTTTAATGTGATATGGCTGGGAGAACCCGGAGTTACTCCCCACTGATTGTGGCGTTCATGTTTTTCATGAATGAACAGGTTGCTTGCATGGATGACTTTTTGTATATGATATTTTGGGGTTCAGGTGTGAGCTAGCGGGCGTTGTCCCTGGAAGTTTCACCTCTAGACGATATTAGCTAGTTTCGCTAAACACTTGTTCTTTGATAACATTTTAAGAGACCCCGTCTCTTTGTTGTATTTCCGTATTTAGTTTGTAATATCTTGACACTCCTCGTTTTATTTAACTTGCATGTATAAAAGTTTTTTTAAAACTACCTATTTTCCGCTATATAATTCACATGCTTGTATGTTTTATATTTCCGCATTCGCGAGGGTTGTCACAAAAGAGAAAAAAGAAAAGAAAAAAAAATGAAGAAAAAGAAAAAAATCAAAAAAAAAAAAAAAGAAATAAAAGAAGAAGTTGTGAGTATCTCCTAAGAAATGTCAAGTCAATATTCAGAAGGAGTTTACCGTTGTGTTTCGTGTGTAATGAGTCAATCTGTTGCTTCTGGCTTCATCGTTTGTCTTGTGGGAATTAACCGAAAGTCTGGATTGGGTATTCATTTATCATTGGTCAGTTGCTAGCTCACTATAACCTTCACATGACCATAACTGTTTGTCCACCTTTCACCCATTTCCCAAAGCCTTCCTCTCATTTTTCGGCTTCTTTTCTATGTGCATTATGATCTTTGACTTGTGTTTTGAATTGTTTACCATATTAGACTGCGGGCACATTTTCATAAGTCGTAGATAGGTGAGTGTCTCAAAACATTTACTCATAAAGAAATCACCTTTTTGCATACATTGAGTGTTTGAGTGTGCCGTGAGAGTCCGTTTGTCAAAAGATCATCCAAGAGCCGAAAATCTATAGTGAAATTCTTTGCGCTACGCCGTTATATAAATCTCAGCCATGTTTATGTATCATTCTTGCCCACGTTGTTTTTGGGTTATGATTCATTATGTTTTCAAAGCTTTACGTTGTGATTTGTTTCTTGATGGTGTAGTAGCCAATGCTTGCAACCCTTGTCCTGGTATTGGTTGTTATGTTTGCTTGAGGACAAGCAAAGGTTTAGCTTGGGGGAGTTTGATAAGTGAATATTTGTATGATTTTAACCCCCACTTTAGCTCGGTTTTGTTTGTCATTTGTGCTTTGTTAAGCCATTTTATGAGTTAATATCGTCTTCTAGGCGAATTCCTGTGTTCTAACTTGTTTTGTAGGGAAAGTGACGTTTCTACGCCCTTTTTCTATATTTCCGAGCATTTGCCTAGAACCCGACGATTTGAAGATGCAAGCTTGACCATGTGAAAGGCATTTCAAGAAGGTTCACTAACTTAAGAGAGGGAAGAAGCAAAGACGGTTTCGTAGTTGTCGGAAGACCAATCAATTAGACGGGAGAATTCATCGCTTTACATCATCTCCAAGCAACAAACCCAATTGTAGAGTCAAGGGGGATGTTGTAAGTCAACTCAAAGCAAAGGAAGTTGAAGCGTTAGTCAAGAGCTTCCAGAAGACGACTTACCCGATCGGGTATGTGTGCTGCTTCGAGCATTGCGGCTCCTTCTTCCTAAATTTGCCATATGTATTTAATGCCCGACCTCTTCTCCACGAAACCCTAATACTATAAATAGATGTGCCAAGCCCCTCATATGATCATCCATCAAATAATCTATCTCCCAAAATCTAAACTTATATCTCATACAATCTTCTTATTAGTTTTCTCTTTAGTTTTAGTCTTTCTAGTTTAGATTATATTCTACTTTTGTCTTTTGTTTTTAGTTTATTTCTGTCCATTTCCTATCAAAACATTCGCTTAGTTCAAATAGAATTTCAACCTTTTGTATCTACTTTGTTGGGTTCAAGAGTTGTAATTCAAGGTACGGTATTTCTATGCGAGGGATTTCTATTATTGTTATCGCTTTCATCGTTGATCGTCACCTAGGTACTCCTAATTTATCCTTTGTTTATTGTTCTTTATTGCGTTTTCCATTTGATTGTTATTTTCTATTCGTATCATTTAGATTCATTTCTACGTTGTTATAATCATAGTTTCATTTCTTAGATTGTCATATAGCGTCGTTATTATCGCCACATAGAGAGTCTAAATTATTGTCAAAACCAACTAAATATGCTTATCTTAACTTTCATTGTTAACACCAACATAATCATGAGTGAGTAGTCACCTTTCTAGGGTGTAGGGTAGCCATGTTAGATTGATTAAAATATGATAATTGGATAAAAGAAATCGTGCTTTTAAAACATTGTGTCTATGCATGTTTGGACTTTAACGATAGTTGACGATTCTTGATCACAATCATTGACTAGTGAGGAATTCTTTTCCAAGGTAGATATACAGGAATTGAATAGACAAAGCGTGACATAGTGGATTAAGACCTAGTAAATCGCACTAAAAGCCTGATAGACCATCTGATCTATGATTGCAATGAACACACCATTCTTACGAACGCTCAATGAATTATTTGCATATCTTAAATCCAATTTCATCAATATGTCAATCTACATGTGTGAACCTATCTCCCTAGATGCTTCTCATTATTGTTAATTTATTATTTGCTTTATCGTTTTCATTTCAGTTTGTTTTGTTTTTATTTATGTTCTTTATTAGTTTAGACATCACAAAATCCAAAACCCAGAAATCATTAGATAAAACTCAATTGTGAGACGATTCACAATCCATAGGAAGCACCATCTCCCTAAGGATCGACCCCTACTTCCCTAATTACATTAATTTGTTATTAGCCTAGTCTGGGTAATTTATCTTTGTATTGGGCTTGCGACAGACCCGATTATAGTCTATGTAAAATTCCATGGTCCTGCCTATCTCATCTTTGAAAATTTTAATCTATAACCTTTGAAACGTGGCACCAGCGTTCTTAAGGCCAAAAGGCATGACATTGTAAGTATAGTCCCCGCTAAGTTCTGGAGGCGGTCTTCTCTTGATCGTCTGGATGCATTCTAATTTTGTCGTACCCGCTCCAGGCATCCAGGAAGGTTAGCATCTCATGTCTTGTCGTGGTGTCTTGCATTGAGTCTATGTGATGTAAGGGGAACAGATATTTTGGGCATGCCTTATTTATGTCCTTGAAGTCCACGCGTACCCTCCACTGATTGTTCTTCTTTAGTACTACCACCACATTGGATAGCCACTCTAGATACTTTATCTCTATGATTTTCCATGCTTCCAGCAGGTTGTCTACCTCCTCATTGATTATTTGAGTTCGCTTAGGTATTTCTCCATGGTTTGCTTTCTCCTTATCCCCTTGTACTTCTTGTAATCCCCATGGTGTGGAAAACTTTAGGCACTAGTGGTATATTGAATGTATTGCCCTTATATCATAAATCCAAGGCATGCCAAAGATTACATTGTAAGTCGTGGGACCATCAATAACCAAATACCTTAGCAGCTTGTTGATTCCTCCTTTGAAGATGAGAATCATGATTTGTCCGAGGTAATGCTTAGTTTCCCTACATAACCTCACTAGTGGAACAACCTTCTTCAAAAGGTCCTTTTCTCCGAAACCCATATTCTTAAATGTTTCTAGCATGATGAGGTTGACTGAGCTTCCAAAATGATTGGCTATCGCACACCTAATCAGAGATAAATAACGTAGAATCAAATGAATGTAGTAATAGGGGTCGAACACAAGGAGATGAGAGTTGCTAACAAGTTGTTATGGAGTGAATTCTATCAAGGTAGGTCACAAATGGTTTCTGGTTTGGTGATTAAAACAATAATTAAGAAAGAGTGTAGGGAGGTCAAGTCACACATGCAAACATGTAATTGATCATGTCAAACTAGAAATGCCTAAATAACGATAATTGTTTAGGCTTAAAGACAACCACCTATCAGCCTTATTGTCAACCATAGATCGGGTCCTAACGAACTCTCGCTTTGGCTAGGTCATTCTACTAACATATTTTTAGTCTAACTCAATTCTGTGCCTCTCGACTTATAGAAGGAATTAACAAATTTAATTAAAGATTGTGATCAAGAATCAAAGACTAACAATACAATGCATGCATATGATAGAAACAACAATTTGATATCATAACATCTCATTTCAACAATTGTAATTATTTATTTATGCATGGCTCCCTTAATCCCTAGACTAGAGAACTACTCTTACATAATGAAAACTAATCTAATGACAAATGATATAGTAAACATGAACATACTAACTAGTTAAAGGAAACGACAAATGAATAACAAAAGCAATACAAGAAATAACATTACCTCAACAAAGGAAATAAAACTTGGAATTGAAGAATACAATGGAACCAAATAACTTGCAAATGAATTTGTAATATAAATTGAAATACCGAAAGGAGTTTTTTTTAACAACTAACGGAAACTAAACTATTCTAAACCTAATCTAATGACTGAAAATGTTATGTAAAAGAGTGTTTTTAGAGTGTAGAATGATGTAAAAGATGATCCCTTATTGACGGATTAAGGCTCTTATTTATAATAAAATAGGATCATAGTGTAAAGAACTTAGGGGGAGCAAACCCCCATCGGGGAAAGGTAACCCCGGTTGGGGTCGTGGGTATCCAAATAAATTCGCTTAAATGCCTCGGTTAAATGCATAAGGAATCCAAAGCTTTGTCTTAACTCGTCTTTAATCTCCGGTTAAATACACCATTAAACACTATGAGTATCCAAAGTTGAGCATCCTATGTTGAGCATCCTATTTTGAGTTTGTGAGCCTTCAAATCTTGGGCTTCCTTTGTGACTTCATTTTATGCATGAACCCATTTCACAATTCTTGGACTTCTTATTCCCACAATGTCCAATCATGGCCAAGACTTGCTCTAATTAGCCTCGTGAACTTGGGTGAATGCTAATTTGACGGGACAAAGCTACCGAATGCTTCATTTCCTACAAAATGCAATGAAAACACCTAGAACACGGAATTAGTTCATAAACACATTAATAGAAGTGCAATAATCAAATAAACCGAGCTAAAATAGGGGTTAAACTATATATAAAATGGACTCATCAAACTCCCCCAAGCTAAACCCTTGCTTGTACTCAAGCAAGTACATAATATAATGTATGACAAGGACTAGGGTGCGAGCAATAATCATCCTATCCAAATGCAATTCCCGACTAGTAGCTTTAAATTACATTGAATCAAATCCCGAAACAACTTGGGCATAGGGAAAATGCAATACATGGATGAGATTTACACGACGGCGTGGTATTAAGGACTTCACATGAACATTTCGACTCTTGCATGATCTTTAAATGACATTAGACTTCTCAGGGGATAACACTCGCACTCATAAAATGAACATGGCAAATATATGTGAATGTGACACTCTTCTATCTACAAGTCAAGAGAATGCGCCCGAAATCTAGTATGGTAAACATTTGAAATCAATAAGACAATGCTACTCATGATCATAATGCATAAGAAAAGAAGCCAATAATACAAAGAAGAAGGCTAGGGGAAATGGGTAAGAAGGTGGACAAATGAATTTGGTCATGTGGAGCTAATGTCAAGCTAGTGACAACGAAATGTGTAAGAATGCGTATTCCAAATCTTAACCCTTCCTAAACGACAAGAACTAGAGCCAAAAGCAGCATATTGGCTCTTTTAACATTACAAGACACATGTATACTTTCCAAAATCAAATACTTAATAAAACATGGAAGCAATTCATTATTCTTCTCTTCTTTTTTCATCATTTTTCTCATTTTTTTTCTCATGCTTCTTTCTTTTCTTTCCTTCATCATTTTGCATCTTCATTTTTTTCCAAATCTTTTTTTTTTCTTCTTTCTTTAAAGCCAATATCCACCAAGATACGGGAATCAGCAATCCCGCAACAACAAGCTTACAATAGTGACAAATTTTAGCAAATCCCAAAAATAAAAGCACCCCAACACAAGTAGCAAGTCATTAGCTCAACAAAGGTAGGCAATGTTATATGTTGCTAGGAAATGGGTAATTTTTTGCAATTAATGTAAGCAAGCAAGGGAATGGCTTCTAATGCAATCATGATAGCAACACTCTTGCAAAATGGAACAAAGACCATACTTGTGCGTCTAGATGTAACGCACACCAATAAGAGAAATTACACACACCTGGATGAGACCGGGTAAATATGCACCGGCCATTGGAGGGTCTACCTTACCATATATCTATCTTACCAATGTCAAGATCAAGTTTATTTTGTCCAAAAATCCATCCCTCGCCCACTATGTCAAGACATCCCCATGAATGCAAAATCCCGACAATAAAGCATGCATGATTCATTAGCTTAAAAGAACTACAATATAGGAAATGTAATGAGGAATTATGCAAAAGACATATGGGTGGACACAACATCAAAATTTTACTTTTCAATTTTCAAAATTTTATATTAGATTTCTCATAACTAGACTCACTAAATCCCTCCCCGAAGGTAAAACACACATTGTTCTTAATGTATGACACAAAAATGGACAAATAAAAACCAACAAGGGGAGATGGGATGACACATGCGGAAATAAAGGAAGGAAAGAAAGCATAATAAAGTGTAGAAGCCTCCCCCAAGCTAGCTTGAAAACGGGGTAACTGATAAGTGAATATTTGTATGATTGTAACCCCTATTTTAGCTCGGTTTTGTATGTCATTTGTGCTTTGTTAAGCCGTTTTATGAGCTAATATCGTCTTCTAGGCGAATTCCTATGTTCTAACCTGTTTTGTAGGAAAAGTGACGTTTCTACGCTCTTTTTCTATATTCCCGAGCATTTACCTAGAACCCGACAATTTGAATAAGCAAGCTTGACCATGTCAAAGGCATTTCAATAAAGTTCACCAATTCAAAAGAAACAAGAAGTAAAGACGATGTCGCAGTTGTCGGAAGATCAATCGGTTAGGCGAAGAATTCATCGCTTTACATCAAACCCTATCAACAAACCCGACTCAAGAGGTCAAGGGGGATGTTGGAAATCAAGTCATAAGCAAAGGGAGATGAAACGAGAGTCAAAGCTTCTAGATGACAACTTACCCGATCGGGTAAGTGTGTACCCGATCGGGGATCCCTGCTGCTTCGAGCAAATTGCTTCAACTTCCTTCTTTTGTCCTATATGTTCAATGCTCGACCCCTTCCCCACGAAACCCTAATGCTATATAAAGGATGCTCCAGCCACAACATCAACACACAATCCTCTTCACACATCTCTTCTACATCCTCTTTAGAATAATCTTTTCTCTTCTTTTTAGTTTAGAAGTTCTAATTTAGATCATTTTCTTCTTCTTTTCATCTTTAGTTCTTAGTTTATTTATGTCCTTTCTACATCAAAACTTTAGCTTAGATCAATAAGAATTTCAATCTTTGTAATCTACTTTGTTGGGTACAAGTGTTGTAATTCAAGGAACGATTACTCTATGCAAGGGATTTCTATTATTGTCATCGCTTTCGTTGTTGATCGTCACTTAGGTATATCTATTTTATCCTTTGTTTAAATTCTTTATGTTTTCTATTTTGATTGTTATTTTTTATCCATGTTATCTTAGATTCGTTTTAGTACCGTTATAATCGTCGTTTCATTTCCTAGATTGTCAATTTAGCGTCGTCATAATCGCCACATAGAGAGTCTTAAACTATTGTCAAAATCAACTAAACATGTCTATCCTAGTTTTCATTATCACCATCATCCTAGATATAAAATTATCATGAGTGAGTAGTCACCTTTCTAGGGTGTAGGGTAGCCATGTTAGATTGATTAAAAGATGATGATTGGATAAAAGAAATTGTGCTTTTAAAACATTGTGTTTATGCATGTTTGGACTATAACGATAGTTGACGATTCCTGATCAAAATCATTTACTAGAATGGAATTCTTTTCCAAGGTAGAGATACGCGAATTGAATAGACAAAGCATGACATGGTGGATTAAGACCTAGTAATGAACACATCATTCTTACGAACTCACAATGAATTATTTGCATGTTCCATATCCAATTTCATCAATATGTCAATCTACATGTGTGAACCTACTTCCCTAGATGCTTTTCACTATTGTTAATTCATCATTTGCTTTATTGCTTTCATCTTCAATTGCTTTTATTTTGTTTTCATTTATACTTTTTGTTAGTTTAGACATCATAATCCTAAAACCCAGAAACTCGTTAGATAAAACTCAATTGCGAGACAGTTCACATTCTATGGGAAACACCATCTCCCTGAGGATCGACCCCTACTTCCCTGATTACATTAAATTGTTATTAGCCTAGTCTGGGTAAATTATCTTTGTATCGGGCTTGCGACAAGCTCGGTCAAATTTTGGCGCCGTTGCCGGGGAGCACGGTTTAGTTTTCCTTTTTCTTGTGATTTTTATCGCAATTAGTTTTATCTAGTCTTTAGGAACCCAAATTCCTTTAGACCTCTCTTGATTTTTCATCTTAGCTTTCCAATATTATGCCCAGATCTTCTAGACTAGGGACCCCTATCTCTTTAGACCCCGAACTAGAAAGGACTCTGCGTAGGAAACTAAAGCTATTCAACGAAATCTCAAAAGCTTCTGATACTTCAAGTTTAGATCGTATTCGTGAGAAATACGCGGATATTCTATCTAATCTTGAAGGAGAAGAAGATCCATTCTCATCTCCATTCTCAAAAACCAATCAACTTTCGACCAACACTCCATCTTCATCTTCACAAAAGAAAATGGTTCGACTTTCAGACCATTCCAAGCCAATTGCAGATACACTTCCACGCAAATCACTGCCCAAAACTTCGAAATCAAACCTGCCTTCATTAATTAAATAGAAAGAAGTCAATTTGGTGGCAATGCCACAGAAGATCCCAACCTTCATATTCAAAACTTCTGTGACTATTGCTCCACAATTAGACAAACTGGAGTATCCCAAGTGCAGATTAGGGAAATGCTCTTTCCCTTCTCTTTAACAGGAAAGGCAAATTTCTGGATCAATAGCCTTGACCGAGTTGCCTTAAGAATAGCCGACTGGGATGGTCTAGCTCTTGCTTTCTATCAAAAGTACTTCCCACCTGAACGAACCGCACTCTTACGGAGTCAAATCAGTGGATTCCGTCATAGAGGCGATGAAAGCCTTTGTGAGGCATGGAAAAGGTACAAAGAATTACAAAGAGAATGCCCTCATCATGGCCTTGATTCATGGTTCTTAACTATCACCTTCTACAACGGCTGTTGTGGCGAATCGCGTCGTATCCTCGACTCCGCTAACAATGGTCATTTCGATCAAATCGATGTAGAAATAGCTAGTACAACTATCGAGTCGATGACAATCCACGACTCTCAGTATAGCAACTCACGTGCTATGCCACTCAAAACCAAGCAGGACGATTCAAGTAAAGTAGCACTCCTAGAAGCCCAATTAGCCCTTCTGCAGCAACAAGTAGTAAGCTCTTCCCAATCCAAGGAACATGTTAATGTCACTAACCACGTAGTGATATGTGAGACATGTGGGGTTGGAGGACACAGTTTTCAAGAATGTAGAAGTTCGCTAGAACAAGCCCATGCCTATCAATCATATAGGCAGGGCAATGCTTTCTCAAACTTCTATAACGAGAACACAAAGAACCATCCTTTTTTGTCCTAAAAAAGCACTAACATTCAGAATTCCCACCATCAGTTTCAACAACCATTCATACCACATCAACAAAAGCCTTACAATCCACCTGGTTTCCAAAACCAAAGACCTCCATTTCAACCTAACTTCAACCAACCTTACCAAAATCAACCTCAACACCAACCACCCCAAAATCAAGGCCAACCCAATGATTCAAGCTTGAGCAAAATTGAATTCATGCTTCTCCAAGTTGTTCAAAAATAAGATTCAATGTTTGCTCAACTTCAAAAGAGTGATCAAGCTCAAAGTGCTGCCATCAAGATGCTTGAAACTCAAATGGCCCAATTGGCTGCCTCTAATGCCTAAAGAAAACAAGGGCAACTCCCAACTCATGGTGAGCAACCGAGGGACACCGCTAATGCTATCACTCTTAGGAGTGGTACCACTTATAAGGAACCTCAACAACCCAAAGAACCAATAGTTGAGCCTACACAAGTAGAGAGCCAAAAAGAATGTCAACCATCCACCGCTAAGGAAGCGGAAAACAAACCTGAAAAGAAGGATGAACTTGAAAAGGAACCCATCAAAATCCAAGTTCCATTTCCCCGACGTTTGAGGAGAAATCATAAGGAGACCCAGTTTGGCAAATTCATGGAAGTAGTCAAAAACCTCCAAGTAACGGTTCCCTTCACTGAATTAATCACTCAAATCCCTTCTTACACGAAATTCATGAAGGATATCTTGACTAAGAAGAGGACTTTAGATGATGTTTAAATCATAGCATTCACAGCCGAGTGCAGTGCTTTATTGCAAAATAAGTCCCCTCCTAAGTTAAAGGATCCTGGTAGTTTCTCTATACCTTGCACTATAGGCACCTACACAATCGATAAAGCTTTATGCGTTCTAGGTGCTAGTGTAAGCGTCATGCCCTATTCCATCTGCGAAAAATTGAATATAGGAATTCTCAAATGCACTAGTATAACTCTGCAAATGGCAGACCGTTCTCTAAAACAACCTATGGGAGTTCTCTAAAACAACCTATGGGAGTTTTAGAAGATGTGCCTGTAAAAGTAGGAAGATATTTCATTCCCGTCGATTTCATTGTGCTAGACATTGCTGAAGATTCTCAAATCCCTATCATTTTAGGAAGGCCATTTCTACACACTGTGGGAGCAGTAATCGATGTCAAGAATGGAAAACTGACACTAGAAGTAGGTGATGATAAAGTCACCTATAACTTAAACAGTGCAATGAAAAGCCCTATGCTTGAAGAGCCTTGCTGTTTCCTTGATATTGTCGACTCAATTATTGATGAATCTCTGTATCCATCAATAATTGAGGATCCTTTAGAAGCAATCTTATTGCTGGAAGATATCTCGGAGAATGACAATTTCGAGATCAGTGAGCTGGAAAGGGACCTGACAGGAAAAGAGATACCGTCAGAAGAAGTTGAAGAGTTCATAATCTTAATTGATACTCCTGCCAAGGCAGAAGTACATAAACCTGAACTAAAACCTCTTCCCTCAAATCTAAAATATGCCTTTTTAGATGAATCTGAATATTGCCCAGTCACAGTGAGTGCTCTCCTAGATGAAAATCAGTTAATCTCACTATTGACTGTCTTGAAAAAACATAGAAAGGCAATAGGTTACAAACTTGAAGATCTGACTGGCATAAGCCCAGACTTCTGCATGCACAGAATCAACCTAGAAGAAGGCCAAAAACCTTGCGTTCAAGGTCAACGCCGTCATAATCCCATTGGCGTGCATCCAGTAGGAATAAATTGCTAGATGCTGGCATAATCTATGCAATCTCTGACTCAAAATGGGTTAGCCCTGTCCAAGTTGTTCCCAAGAAAGGAGGAACAACAGTAATCAAAAATGAAAAGAATGAGCTCATCCCCACAAGGATTGTGACGGGATGGCGTATGTGTATTGACTACAGGAAGCTGAATCAATCAACTAGAAAAGATCACTATCCTCTGCCCTTCATTGATCAAATGCTAGAAAGGTTAGCTTGCCACAAATATTTCTGCTATCTAGACGGTTACTCAGGATTTTTCCAAATTCCTATCCACCACGAGGACCAAGAGAAAACCACTTTGACCTGTCCCTATGGTACTTTCGCTTATCGCAGAATGCCATTTGGCTTGTGTAATGCACCTGCCACTTTCCAGCGTTGTATGACTAGTATCTTTTCAGATTTTGTTGAAACTATCATGGAAGTATTTATGGACGACTTTAGCCTCTATGGCATTTCCTTTGATAATTGTTTGACAAATCTATCCAGAGTTCTAAAACGCTGTGAAGAAGTCGATCTTGTTCTCAACTGAGAAAAGTGTCACTTCATGGTGAACGAAGGTGTAGTTTTAGGACACATAATTTCTTAGAGAGGTATAGAAGTGGATCGAGCTAAGATCCAAGTTATTGAACAACTGCCACCACCTGCTAACGTAAAAGGAATCAGGAGTTTCCTTGGCCACGCCGGTTTCTACCGAAGATTTATAAAAGATTTTTCAAAGATAGCCAAACCCCTGACTGAGCTACTTTTCAAGGATGCACCTTTTAATTTCACAAAGGAATGCCTTGAGGCATTCAACAAAATCAAACGCGCTTTAATCACCGCACCTATAATCCAGTCACCTGATTGGAATCTGCCCTTTCAACTGATGTGCGATGGAAGTGATTATGCAATAAGAGTTGTTTTAGGGCAAAGAAAGGAAAAGTTCCTTCATGCAATTTACTATGCTAGTAAAACCTTAGATCCTGCCCAAATCAACTATGCCACCACTGAGAAAGAACTTCTTGCCATTGTCTATGCCTTAGACAAATTCCGTTCATACCTTATAGGATCAAAAGTCATTGTCTATACTGACCATGCTGCCTTGAAATATCTGCTTTCAAAGAAAGAGCCAAAACCTAGACTTATCCGATGGATCTTACTCCTTCAAGAGTTTGATCTAGAGATCCGGGATAAGAAAGGAGCAGAAAATGTAGTTGCTGACCATCTCTCAAGGATAAGAGTAACTGAAATAGGATTACGAACGCCAATTAATGATTCGTTCGCTGATGATTTATTAATGGCAATTGCGGACTCTTCTCCTTGGTATGCTGATATTGCCAATTTTCTTGTCAGTCGCCAGCTACCTTCTCACCTTTCTTATAACCAAAGAAAAAGATTTTTGCATGATGCAAAATTCTTTGTTTGGGATGACCCCTATCTTTTCAAGAAATGCTCAGATGGTCTTTATAGACGATGTATCCCCCGGTGGGAAGTTAAAGGAGTTTTAGAAGGATGCCACTCATCTGCTTATGGTGGTTATCATGGTCCGTCCAAGATCGCAGCCAAAGTCTTACAATCCGGGTTTTTCTGGCCCTCGATGTTTAAAGATTCAAAAGACTTTGTTATGGCTTGTGATGCTTGTCAACGAATAGGTCAAATATCCAAGAGACATGAAATGCCTCAAAACGGCATATTAGAAGTCGAAATATTCGATGTCTGGGGTATTGACTATCAAGGACCATTTCCCTCTTCTAATGGAAATCGTTACATCTTAGTCGTTGTCGACTATGTTTCGAAGTGGGTAGAAGCAATTGCCACTCCCACCAATGATGCTAGAGCTGTGATACGACTATTTAAGAAGATCATCTTTCCACGTTTTGGTGTACCCAGAGCCGTGATAAGTGATCGAGGAACTCATTTCGGAGAAAAGCAGTTAGACACTCTGCTTGCCAAGTATGGTGTGTATCACAGACGAGGATTAGCCTACCACCCTCAGACCAGCGGTCAGGTAGAAGTCTCAAACAGAGAGTTGAAAACAATTCTTCAAAACGTAGTCTCAAGATCTAGAACCGATTGGAGTAATAAGCTCGATGACACCTTATGGGCTTATCGCACAGCTTTCAAAACCCCGATTGGAACATCTCATTATCGGTTAGTTTATGGAATGGCATGTCATCTCCCTGTCAAGTTAGAGTACAAAGCTCACTGGGCTATCAAAGAACTCAACTTAGACACTAAGCTTAGCGCCGATAGACGACTTTTGTAACTCAATGAGCTAGAAGAATTTCGTTTGCAAGCTTACGAGAATTATAGGATATACAAAGAGAAAATGAAGCGTTGGCACGACAAGAGGATAATCAAGAAAGAATTTAATGTCGGTGACCAAGTACTTCTTTTAAACTCCCGTTTGAAAATTTTCCCGGGAAAACTTCGATCACGATGGTCTGGCCCATTCACTGTCACATATGTGAGCAAATATGGCTATGTGGAAATAATGGCTAGCAATGGTGAAAAATTCAAGGTTAATGGACACAGACTGAAACTCTACTATAGCAATTCTATCATCGGCTGCTTAGATATTTTCTATATAGAGCGTCTGTGACACCCTCAAATTTGCGAAAAGAAAAAAAATAATTTAAATACATACTGAAGGTGTCCGAAATAAAAAGGTCATTACAAAACGAAATAATATTATACAAAAGAAATATACAAGACGGGAGACATATCTCCCGTATAAATACGGAAATAAAAGAGTGTACAAAAATGTACAACTATGAACCGAATATAGGTCCAAGGTAAATACTTCGCTCGCTAGCTCGTCAATGTACCCCAAATATTCATTCACCACCTGTTCGACCGCATTAAATATAAACACGGAAGCCCATCATGGGGAGTAACTCCGAGTTCCCCCAGCCACGAAATGTCGAGTTTAATTAAACATGAATAACATAAAAGTAATGTATATGGAAAATACAAAACTTAACATAAATGATATGCTTTTCATGTTATGAAACAATTAACTAACATATAACCTATCATGTGAAAGCTATCATGTGAATCTGATAATAAACTATAACAAGAGGTAGGGAAGCTGGTATGCTAGCTCAGAGGTTACCCTGTAACATGGCCATGCTACACTCAAACCCTAATCAACACGTAATCATGTGAATCATTTAACAATCTAATCCCAACTCTATCAATCTTAGCCGGCTTGCATCTCACCTTCTAAAACTCATAGAATCATCAAACATGAAAGACCAATACTTCTACAAACAGGCATAAGTTCTTAGCCCAGTCAATAGTCGACTTCTGTAACTCGAGGCTATACCACAAGGTAGGAAAACATCCTCGTCCTAGACTGATCCGACCTAGCGACAACAGCTATTCCATTCCCCGTCCCATGACATAACCGTCTATGAGAAACTCTACTAGGCGACCCCCTAAGCAGAGATGGCTAGTACTTAAGCTGGCTCCAGTCCCAAAACGGATCATGCAGCCATGCCCCGACTTGGAGATAAGCCCCCCAGGCCGTGACACAAAA
>JAIUZE010072336.1:0-10655 GCA_022085475.1 Heliosperma pusillum | reverse complement strand
ACGATAAATTAACACTAAACTCAAAAACCGTCACAAGTCCAACAAGGTGACTCATGGGCTGATTTGGGCCGGACCTAACACGGGCCTGGACTGGGCCCACGGGCTGTTTTGGGCTGTTTTGGACTGTTTTGATTGACTTTACTAAAAACCGTTTCCTAATATTTCCCGCATGCTTAACATATTTAAAACCCGTCAAAACAACAACAAAACAATCAAGTATCGACACAACTCCCAAGGACCAACCATGGACCCATCCAGACCGGCCTGGACCGGCCTGAACCGGCCTGAACCGTCCTGGTTTGGGCTGGTTTTCAGGCCACCATACACGGCCCAATCTCACGGCCAAACCAACACCATTTCCAATTATTTCTAACATGATTTTTATTAACAACATCCATTTTTAAACATCCAATTCAACCATCATCATACAAAAATCATGATTTTGAACAAATCATTCAAATATGTCAAGAACACTAATCATGCTAATTATTCATACAACATAATAAAAATAACTACTTATCATGTTACTACTTAAAAATCATAAGTAACAATAATATAAACTAAAACAAAAGATACAAAGGTATGTAACATTAATTCGTCGAGTAACTCGGAATCGTTACCTTAGCTAGCAAATCAATTAGCACCAAAATAAGAAGTATAAACTAAGAAACCCGTCTTCTAATCTTCCCCTAATATATACGAGTCACCAAACTCGTCTTCAAAATCTTCCCCTATAAGAAATGACAAGAAAAACATGATTAGAATTAAAAACTTGATTTTCCATAATTAAAGGGTTGAAAACGATTTTGCCGGAATTGAAAATAAACCGTACTTGAAGATGGAGAGCGAAGAGGAGATTCTAGAAATATAAGTTAGGACGGATTTGAATAAGAAATGAAGGTTTTGTGACGATTTTGCTCAAGAACAACGAAGAACGATGAAGAACGACGAAGAACGATGAAGAACGATTAAAGAAAGTATTAATTAGATCTTAAGTTGATTTATTGTAAAATGGAAAAGTAGTTAGTGAGTAAGTGTGGTGAGTGAGCCGTGTACATATAGAGAAAATATGGAGTCGGGTTTTGAAATTGTTGTTACGGAATTGACTCGGGTTTTATAATTATATTACGGTAATTGATTAGATATAATTAGATATTAAGTTAATTAAACCAAATATCTAGATATTATGTTATTGTAATGAAAAGAAAGCAAAATATCTAGGCCTATTAGAGGAGAGGAGCCGTGTGGCTTGGTGAGAAATCGGGTCTGTTTTGTAAACGATTTGCGTAATTTAAGTTAACGGATCGATAAAGTTATAAATATCTTAGATATTATTATTAGTTTAATCATATTAATTTAAAATATCTAAAGTGAGTGGAAAAAGGTGACCTGGGCGTGTGACTCATGCCAAAGTCGAGTTTCGGGTTTGTTTCGGGATCTAAGTTGACTCGGGAATAGTTAAATGATGTTCGGGATTAAACCGTAAAAGTTATTCTTTAATTCCGAATAAATTCAAAATAATTATATTAAATTATCATAAATTCAAATAAATCTTAATAAAAATAAATTAAATTTATTATTTTTCAAATTAAAATTTCGGTCTTTCAATTTACGAGGTGAGTCGGAAAAGTCAACGAAAGTCAAAGTCGACTTAAAAGTCAAGAAAAGTCAAAGATGACTTAAAAGTCAAGAAAAGTTAATGACGACTTAATAGTCAAGAAAAGTCAATGACGACTTAAAAAGTCAATAAAAGTCAAAGACGACTTAAAAGTCAAGAAAAGTCAAAGATGACCTAAAACGGGATTCTCATGAAATCTCGCAGAAATTCCAAATACGAACTCGGAATTTCCAAATACGACTCGAAACAATAAATTCTATTTTAAAACTTAACTTTGCTGAAAAGTATTCGTAAAACATTTTTACTAGAAAAATTGGATACTTTTCGGGTTGTTACATATACTTTGCATAGAGTCAAGGATAAAATTCTTTCCCTGCTTTAAGTCGCAGATACAAGCCCACCAATGCTTCCACTTCTTGCTATGGAAAGGAATAAAAACCTGAGAAAGTAAATGTACATCAGAAACCAATCAACAATACTTGTGAACAACAGTAAATAAATAACAAAATGAATAGCAGAACTGACCATGTCGATATGGCTACCATCAGCTGGAGTGTATTGGGGCTTTATGTATTGACCCCAAATCTCCGGGTTAGTCTCTGCATTAACAGCCTGCATCTCACAAAAAGGCAATTTGTACAATTTTTTCTAAACAAATTTAAGAATGCAAAATACTTGAATATCAACGTCTAAAGTCCGACAACCACATATAGGTGTCAATGTATATGTAATACATAAGAATTAACAAAACAAGACAGAAAGGTTTTAAATAATCACAAAAGAAGCTGTAAGATTCACACAATAATTTGAAGAGAAAAACCGATGATTTCTAACACTTAGCAGCAAGTTTCAGCATATTATGTTCTAGGTTCACGAAACAAGCTCTAAAATTCACCAAAAAAGACAGAAATTCACAAAACAAGTTCTAAGTTTCACAAACGTTTGAAGTTGCAGAAAACTAAGTATCAGTTTCACAAAAGTAGGAAAAAACAGGAAAACAAAGTAATTAGTCTTGAAAACAGGAAAACAGGAAAGAACGAAAGGACCTAAATCGACTGGGCTTGATTGCTAAGAAATACGATGAAAACCTGCATGAAAACAAAGTAATTAGTCTTGAAAGTAATGTGATAATGGCGAAAAAGAGATGAATAGGAGAAGAAGGAATTAAATGTAAACTATTGAGTCAAAACTAACTAAATCGAGTGTGCTTGATTATAATCATAAACGATTATAATAAATGACGAAAATGAGATGAATCGCAAAACGCGAAATGAAAATTATTGAAAGGAGAAAGTACCTAATTTGAGGACAATAATGGCGGCCGGAAGCTCAGTAGTAATGGCGGTCGGAAGCTCAGTAGTAATGGCGGTCGGATGAGATGAAGACGATGAAGACAGTTTCAAAAATGAAGAGAAAGCATTAAGAGAGAGAGAGAAAGAAGAGAGAGAGTGGAGAAATGAAAAATGACGTAATAATTGGTAAGGTTGGTTTTTGTGGGGTATATATAGTGACACGTGGCATCATCTGGTGAGCCTACAATTTTTAGATCCAACGGTTTAGAATGTGTCCAGCCGCCTCATACTAAGAAGGGTGCCTCACATGATTAAATTCTCTCTCTCTCTCTCTCTCTCTCTCTCTCTCTCTATATATATATATATATATATATATTTGGGATCCGGTAAGAATCACTAAGATAATGAGAACCGTGAGAACTCCGTCTTACAAAATTTATATTTTAAAACTAACAAAATATTTGGATTCGGCGTAGAATTTTACGGCTAGATAACATATTTCTTAGCCGAAAATTTATAAGCTATTGACGGAAATCGCGTCGAAATAGATTTTACTCTTTTTAATGCACCTAATAGTCAGTTTCATGTATCTAACAATTTTCATGCACCTAGTACTCATTTTCATGCATCTAGATCTAGTTATTTTCATGCACCTAATAATTGTTTTCATGCATGTAACAAATTTCATGCACCTAGTGCTCGTTTTCATGCATTTAGAGTAGTTTTAGTTTATCTAATTGAATTTATGTACATTAAGTACATATTTTTTAATATAATCAATAATTTTGTTTAATTACTGTAAATATATTGATTGAATAAACTAAACTAATTGTAAATGATCCATCAAAACTTTCGAAACGAGATTTGGTGGAGATTTAGTGAGAGTTCTCACGGTTCTCATTATGTTAGTGGTTCTCACCGGATCCTAACCCTATATATATATATTTATGTGATAAGATAAATAATATATATATATATTTATTGAATGGATAAATGCATGGGATATCACCCAAACTACCATCGTTGGGTTTCATATGAAACCCAAACAACACAAGTGAAATGCGCGCGGAAAAACAGAACATATACCCAGAATACTACAACCTTGATCGGGGTTCGTGTTCCCCGATCGGGAAAGTAGTTACCTGGTACCATTTAAACAATCAGAGACTATTAAACACCCAGCCCCGGTCGGAGCTAGGCCACCCCGACCGGGGATATAGCTCTCTTGTTATTTATATGCGTGAAAACACTAAGTATAACACTTAGTAAAAATCGAGTATAAAACTCAACACAAATAACGAGTCGATATAAATATACAATAAACTCGTCATTTCCTTATCCATTATAACCATGAACTTGATATACGATTATATGAGCATACCCTCCGTATTCCCGACTCACATTATATCCTTTACCAGCTCAAAAACCGACTTTGACTTAAAAACCGGAATGCACTTAAATGACTTGTGATCAAAATCACTAACAAAAGTTCCATTGTATTTAATAATGAACAATGTTAAAATGGGCCTAATCATCTCAGTACTTTTGCTCACGATGTACCAGCATCCTGTCTTCAAAAATTGAAAAGATCCGCCGACCTCAAGTAGGTCAAAACACAAAAGTTACAGACATAAAAGCGAGTCAAGGCTTACCAGACCCATAAAAACGAAGTGAAAATGAGCGTCATGATAGGCCCCAAACATCTAAAGCTAAAACCAGGCACTGAAACAATCACTTGCTTTTCGTGGAGGATATTAAAAATTAAAAATAAATTATCAATTTCCTTTGTTTTAAGAAATAAGGGGTTGCCCATTAAACACTATACTTTAGCAACTGATAATAATGGAATAAACAGAAGTTGCTAACACCTACAGGTAAGGTTTCCATCAAATTACAACTTTTCAAAGACCTATCTTCTCTCAAAAATACACACTTATTCCCCGCAATGGTTCCAAAAACATTAGGCCTTGTTTGGATAGGAAAAGAGGAGGGAAAAAGATGGGGAGAGTCTTCCCTCCAAATCTCTCTTTTGTAGGAAAGATTTCAATTCGCCAAGGAGGAGGGAAATAGAGGAATCCAATCTCCCATTTCCTCCAAATCCCCTAATCCAAACACACCCTTAATATCAAAAGCTTTATAAGACAACCATAGCATGCTGAAAATTGCACTTAAATAAAGGTCAAATGCTTACTTGAAAAGGTCTTAAAATTCATAAAACATCCTATATTAACCCAAAATGTTACCATCTCCTTTTTGCTCTAAAAACTATATATAAGCAGGAAATTCACCCAGAACTATAAAGACTAGTAAAAATACGGCAGTTAATCGCACAAAAAAAAAGGAAGGCGAAATTGAATTAGCTGAGGATAGCATAAATGACACAATAGTTTGTAACATCACTTTTCCTTGACATCACAACCAAGAGGATTAGTGAAAAACGTGTAAGAAAAGCGAAAGTAGGAGAGGATGAACTAAATGGCAAGGGAATAAACGGGACACTTGCATGCATATTAAGAAAGCAGTGAGGAAATGGCCAACTTATATAACATATGCAATTCTTCCATCTGGTAAAAGCATCGGAATCATTGCCATACTAGGACCAGGAGCCCCACAACCATAAAGCAAGGGCTGCAATAATAGAGAGTATACATTAGAGCTGAGGTGAAAGAAGATGAAGAGAGGACAAAAAAAAGGTTGGGTCTTAAACATGGAACTGAATTATCCTTTCCATTAAGTAGATAATTCAAGTATACCTTCTGCAGCTAGATGTAATGGAGCAATAAGAAAAACACAACGCACGTATACATTTGATCATCTTGAGTCAGCATAGGAAGACAGGGGCATTCGCCGACGAACAAGTCGCCTAAATTAGAAAAGGGAGTAACCCTAGCACTACCTAAATAAAATTTAATCTAAATCCTCTGAAAACCAATACAGCCACGCCACGCCATACATGACCTCAGAGTTTATTGGACAATGTGAAAACAACAGTTTTTAAATTGCACAAAATACCAGTTATGTAACTCTGAAAACATTTCTTCAATATCTCTCTACAAGGTTTCGCGCCTCCTAAGATAATATTACCAAGTTTCACGTACTTGTGAAATACAAGGGCTTTAATGAAGAACCAGCATACATTAGGATCATTTCCCTTTAGTTGAAGAAAATCCTAAACCAAACTAAATGAAATTATAAGAAATATCTTGGACTAAACTGAACTGGGCAATATTTTTCTTAAGTGTACTGGGCAGAACGTTAAAGAGAATAATTCCAGTGAGTAAAGATACCTATGTAGCAGAAACAATTTGATCAAGACCAACAGAAAACGATAATACCAACATATATGCTACGTTACAGAAAGACCCCGCTCCTTCAGAGAAACGTACTAATTACTAAGTGGAACCTATGTTACTCCGAATTTTCTAATTTCCTAGCGTAACCGTGTCCGACACTCGACACTCGGACATGGGTATGACACTTGGATACCTCATTTTGAACCAAAATATGCATATGTTTAAAAAAAAAATAGTCGAATCGAACACTTGGACACGCATCCGTGTCGGATACTAATAAACGAGTCTGAGTAACATAGAGTGGGACACCCAAGAGGCTCCTCAATACAAATTGGGAAAGGACTCATCTTAAAAGGCAAAAATCAGCTAGGTAAATAGGAGTAACGTTAACAATATTTGTCCCTTCTGAAAAAGTCTAGATGGTTATCATGATTCATGACCACGTACTGAGGCGATATCTGCCTCATTAATAATACAGCAACCAAGATTAGACCATAAATATCAATCTTGATACCAAGTTCCACGCCAAGATTTATACTATGCACGAGATACTAGATGATGATGAGCAGTATCTTAGAACAACAAGCAGAACAACAAGCACAATTGTTGAAGCATTTTTCTAGTGAACATCACCTTAGAAACTGAAGCTATGTCTCTACAAATTAATCTTATCATACATGAGATATTATAGGCTTAAGAAATTCAAGAGATGCGGCTGCAAAAATGCGAGATAATTGAATCACAACCAGTAGTATATGAACATGATTAGCTTACTTGAGCTAACTCCAAAGCACCATATCTTGCACCAACAGCTCCATATGTACCACCAACCATACCATGTCCAATATCGGAAGGGTAACCAGGTAGTAAAGCAGACTTCTGAGAACTAGATCCTCCAGATGAATTATTGTCAGTCTGTGGCTTTGTTATAGAGCAATCCAAAATCTGCCCTGCAGGTTATAGGAGAAGAAAGACAGAACATTTTGTTGATTAGCACTTCACCCTGAAAAATATAACTTTCAAGGCCAAAGTATAACACTATAACCATCCAATATTACCGTGTAGCTTGTATCTCTCTTCATTCCTCAGAGCTTTTAAGGCACATGACCTTTCTTCAAAGTGAACAAAGCCAAACCTATTGTTCTCATGTCCAGCTTTTGCAGGTGGCAACACAAGTGACATTCCCATGTTTTTTAAAAAGATCCTTCAACTTATCTTGAGTAAAATTTTTAGGGAGGTTCTTGACATAGACCGCCTTAACCTAAAAAGGTCATTTAAAAAGATAGAAAGACCAAAGACCTTTAGAAAAATTCCACTGGTAAATTTCGTAGAGCCACTATTCAAAAGTACATTGTCATATACCTCAGATGCAGCAGATGACTCTACGTTCTTGGGATCAGCCCAAGTCGCGTTTGTAGAATAATCACCCAGCTTAACTTTGGATCAGACATTTTATATCTTGAATACTCCGCACACACATGATTATAATACTCAATAAATGCAAATCCACGGTTGCGACTGTTATTTTTTGGATCCTGCAAAGATACAATAAGTAACCAAGACAAATAAATAAACTATTGGGTTAAGTGAACCTGAATATACTCGGGATAGTGGACTTCTGATGTCAAAAGTGGAACTCGCACATGAAGGCCTGAAGGAACACAAGTCAAAGCAGTGGAAAACTGGAAACCAACCTTTCAGAGTTCAATTATTGTTACACCAGGTCCAATCTCTGAAACAGCTTTCCTCAATTCCTCCTCTCCCCAAGTTTTGGGAACATTACCAACATATAGCTTATGTTTAGCTTGTGATAAAGAGCACTTTATTTTCTTACCCTAAATGATTGAAGACCGCAAAATAAAGAGAGTGCAAAAACCCATCAGGGCTTAGCTTAAAGATAACCGCCTCCAAGGCCAGACAGCAAAACAAGATTTGAAGGCTACCTTTAATTCCATATTATCCAGCTTATCCATAGGTTTAGAGGCTAACTGCTTTGTCCTAAACATCACAAATGCATAGCCTTTATTTTGACCAGGTTCTTTGCCTTTCACTATTCTGATATGTACTTGACAGATTAGAAACAATACAAATGCTATCATTACATGGCCATAGCCCAGAGTAGAATAGAAGAAAATGTATTAACAAAAACCCACCCGTGTGACATCTCCAATAGATTCACAAAAGCTTCTTGATACCTCTTCCTTAACATCGTGTGGTATGCCACCAAGGAATACTTCTGACCCGTGAGGAGGAAGTGCAAGAAGTTCGGCGTGCTCTTTCTTCTCACCCCCTTCCTTCATATATACTGCAGTATCAGTAACATTCTCAGCACCATCTTCCTCCTCATCTTCTTCCTCATCTTCTTCTTCCTCCTCTTCCCCCTCTTCTACTTCCTTCAGTACTTCTTCTTCCACCTCCACTTCTTCATACTCTACTTTATCCTCCATGGTTTCGTCTATATCGTTTTCTTCTTCCATTTTACTCTCAGACTCAGCGGCTATTAGTGGCTATGTGGCCAATTTAGGCGACTTCATTACTGTAGAAGCATCTGTTGCAGCTCTTGTCCTAGGTATTATCTGTATCGAGTCCGTAAAATTATAGGATAACTGCGAGAAGCACAGAATCCAAGTGCATCCCGAAAAGAAAGAAGAGAAGTGATAGGAGTATCAAATGAATAGGCCAAGAGGGTTTGCACAGTAAAAAATCAAATGAACTTGTGCCATCACTCAAGGCACCGTAGAGTTTGCAACTCAAATGAATAATGGAACAAACAAACAGACTCAAAACTTGAATGATGATGAAGAGGATGAAGGGGTGCTCAACAGAACAAAGAGTAAAGCAACGAACGTTCCTTGAACTATTAGATGGGGACTTTTTCCAAACAAGCAAAGGCCAGTGAAGGTTGACATCGAGTGATTGGGAAGAGAATTTTTTGCTTAACTAGGGCTCAAACACCAACTAATTAACAAAATAGGGCGGGTTTGAAACTATTTACCAAAAATGGGTCCACGTCATCAATTTC
This sequence comes from Heliosperma pusillum, assembly GCA_022085475.1. Classification (NCBI taxonomy): domain Eukaryota; kingdom Viridiplantae; phylum Streptophyta; class Magnoliopsida; order Caryophyllales; family Caryophyllaceae; genus Heliosperma; species Heliosperma pusillum. The sequence continues at coordinate 1,430 of JAIUZE010072336.1, read as the reverse complement.
CACGTTTTATTATTTTTTAAAAAAAAATTAAGTATCTCGCTGTCTGGGATAGCGAGAAAGTAAAGAGAAATAAGGACAAAATTGAGCAGATTTGATGCCATTTTTCGTTCCTGTAGTTTTGCGGCGTCCAGGACGACGAGAAGGAGAATTCAACACCTTCTCGCTGTCCTAGACATCGAGAAGATGAAGGAACCAAAAATTCGCAAATTTGCCTATTTATTCTGCATGTGTGTCATCCTTCATCTTCTCGCTATCTTTCTTTCCCTTGACGTTGACGTGCCTTCCTTGCTCTCTTGGGTTGGTGTAGATTGGCAACGGTGCGCTAAATGGCGTAAGATATCATCGAGGGAAACATGGCCTTGGCTCTTTAGGTTCTACATAGTGTACATTGTACAAACACCGTACTTATTTATTCATGACCAAGGCAATAACTACTGTTACTTGAATGAATAAATTCAAATTTTTATCATCTTGACCGCCAAATCAAACACCGTACTTATTTATTCGTCAAGCATATAATTGCAAGCAGGCCAAGCACATAAAATGATCAACGTTTCAAATTCAATTAAAACGAATTGTGGCAAACACGAATTGTGGCAAACAAGAAAAGGTAAACAAATGACTGGAATGTAATAAATACGAAAAAAAAATCAAAGACAACAACAACAATAGTCATAAAAATTGTGGCAAACACTAATTGTACGTGTTTGAATTGTAATATAGACGAGAGAATTTATAAGAAATGGATCAAATGTACGTGTTTGAATTGTAATACACGCAAAGATCGGAAAATTTGAAAGCATCAAACAAAGTTTAACTAATCGATGCTTGTTGATCCAATAGCAACATATTAGCCTATTTAATGCTTGTTGATCCCATAGCAATATAGCATATTGCTTGTTACATGAAATTATATTTTTGAAGTATTAAAAATACGTAAGATTAAAAATGGAATAATTACCACTCAACAGGTTGAGTTACGTGCTGATAACGTGTTATAGATTAGTAAGGAAGAGAGTGAATTTCTTATTCAATATGTATAATGAACAAATGAGATTGTAACAACCCGAAAAGTACCCAATTTTTCTAGTAAAATATCTTACGAGTACTTTTCAGCAAAACTTGAGTTTTAAAATAGAATTTATTGTTACGAGTCGTATTTTGAAATTCCGAGTTCGTATTTGGAATTTTTGAGAGATTTCATGAAAATCCCGTTTTTAGTCATCTTTGACTTTTCTTGACTTTTAAGTCGTCTTTGACTTTTCTTGACTTTTTAAAGTCGTCATTGAGTTTTAAGTCATCTTTGACTTTTCTTGATTTTTAAGTAAACTTTGACTTTCGTTGACTTTTTCCCGACTCGCCTTGTAAGTTTGAAGACCGAAATTTTATTTAAAAAAAATAATATTTTTAATTTATTTTTATTAAGATTT
>JAIUZE010072335.1:0-39633 GCA_022085475.1 Heliosperma pusillum | reverse complement strand
TGTAGATTAATTTGAGAAGGGGAAGCATAGTTTTGATTATTCCCATGAAATAACCCTCGTTTTTGTATTCTTTGTTTACCTTGTTACTTGTCAAGTGGTCATTTAGTCTATCATTTCCTTGAGCCAGTTCCTATTTGGTTGGTTTATTTGCTTGAAGTGTGGGGGAACTATGGATTAACTGAAAAACATTGTTCTCGATGAGTCGATGGTAGGCTACATGTATTGCTTACCAACACTAGCATTATAAGACGCAACCCTATTCTGTACAGTGTACACTAGTTTCACTCTCTGGCGTCCTTTAGTGATATCCTCTATTACTTGCCAATACAAAGGAAACACTCGACTGGTTGGCATGCTGGAGTGAATATGCAGAATTTCGTCATACATATCTTCTCTGCTTCTCTGTACTCATTAATTTGGGGAAGGACTCTTGAAACAAATTTCCGGAGATTTTTAAAACATGGAAAAAAACCCTGCTCTATAATGATTATTATGTGTTTATTACCTGCAAGTTTCACATATAGATCTAGTCATCTAGAAGTGTTGTATTGAATTCATGTTAATTATTTCTCTTTTGTGCCATATAGGCTAACCTTTGCTTACTGTTTGTTTGACAGCCCAAAGAGTTGGTTGGTATTATTGTTTTACTTAACCAGCTCATATGCAAATTCAACGTTGCCGTACATGATATACTCGATGATGTATTTCCTGCTATTACTAGGGAGGTGTTTGCTGTAGTCCCAACAGATGCATTTCCCAGTGGACCAGGGACCAATACCGAGGTATAAATGCTTTCATACTTGTGCTGACCTGGACTGTTCCATGTTCCGACGTCCCGTGTCTTTGTCCCTAAATACATAATATGTTATATGCTTTTGGACGTTACCTATGAATTTCGAGCACCTGCAATAGGCAATGTTCAGCTGCTAGATAATAACTGATCTTTAGGTTTACTCTATATTGTCAGTGGTTTGTAAATTCTTATTTAATACAGAAATAAAGAGAAATACAGCAATAGCTTCTTTTTTTTATTTCACTACTTAGCTATCCACTGAGAAAGCTGATGTCAGTGAAAAGGGGGAAAAAATTCCGCTGTGAAAGAGTTAATAAGCAGATCTGATGTCGATTCTGAACACTTCTTTTCCATCTACAGTGATAATGGTCATAGCTTTCTGTATTTAATAAGATGTATCTCTTTAGAAGTCTTTCTTTTTTTTTCCCCCAGGAAATTCGTGAAAGACAGGAACTTCAGCGAACATTCTACACCTTTCTTAACGTGATAGCAACACATGACTTGTCCTCAGTTTTCCTCTCTTCCAAAAGCAGGGCATATCTGGATTCAATTATGCAACTGCTACTTAATTCGTGTTCTAATCATAAAGATATTACTGTGAGGAAGGTACGTGTTTATTTTTGCATTTGTTTAGTTGATATTTAATTGGCTGCTTACATAGTGCTCTATATATGTTTCTCGAGCTGATAATAGTCGAAATCATTCTTCCGCATATCAGGCATGTGTACAGATATTTATCCGATTGATTAAAGACTGGTCAACGGGTCCTTTCGGAGAAGAAAAGGTTGGTATTACTGAACCTTCATCTATTCAATATTACTATCTTGAAAATTTAATTGAATGGTTGTATTTCAGGTACCAGGATTTCAGACTTTTATCGTTGAAACCTTTGCTACAAACTGCTGCTTGTACAGTGTGCTAGACAAATCCTTTGATTTCCAAGATGCAAATACTGTGAGTTCCAATTCTCTAGACTCTCTTTCAATCTTTTTTCGGTGTTTCCTTCTGTATGCATGTCGGCTACATTACAAGTTTGCAACTATTTTCCTTTATTATGCGTTGATGAATGTGTGAGCAATAATGTGTGTATATACTGAATAATAACAATTTCATGAAAATGTGCGTAAGTTTCTTCTTTTTCACGATCTTTACACATGCAATATTCTACTTTCGTTAAATACTAACCTGTAGTACTGGGCGGGGTTTAATCTAAAATGCTATTCTTATGCATGTTACGTCTACTTTCGTTCTCATCTTGTGCTCAGTAATGTATTGATTATTAACCCTTTTACTGGCTCTTAAGATACATGCATCTGTTTAGTTTGGAGAGTAGAGAGTGGAAAATACAATCTTACTATGGTCTTGTTGCTCACCTTTTCGTTATCACCTTCTCCTTTGTAGCTGAATACCATTATTTTCTCCCAATAACTTTATTTCATCGCCTCCCACTCCCATGAATGGCAGTTTATGGTGATCGGGTGTGCGCACTTACAACTATTTGATATTTAAAGTACAGTTCCATACTCTGTTACTTTGTATTAGTTCATGAAGAGTTCAGGTATCAAAGTTGCCGTGTCTTTCTGCCCGCTTCCATTTTAATTGTTATACGCTATCCATTCCTGATATGCTTAGGGTCAACATTAATTGTTAGAGTTCTAAAATGAAACGCAGCTCAAGGTGTTGTGGAGTACTATCTGCCTATTGTTTCATTTAAGTGAATTTTGCAATGTTGGTATAGGCGTGGGAACCATTGTTACATGGTGTGGGAATAATCCGTGTATGTGCCTCTCCTACTACAGTGCAAACTTTGTCAGTATTGTTTCCGGTCTCTTCAACTCTTCCATGTTTGTACTTTGTATGAGGGTTTTGAAGAGGAAGCCTGGGAGAGAATGAACAGTTCTGTAAAAATTTTAATTATTGACATGATTATCATTTTATCTTTTCTTGTTGATTATCTACTTCCCATGCATTTTATCCTGATAGCTGAGTTATGTTGCTCGGATTTGGTTAGAATTATACGACAGGGGTGCGTGTCGAAGGGTTGGATACATCTATTTTATGGAAAACATTTCGTGTATTTAGTCTAAAATGAAGTGTCCGAGTGTCCTACCTATGTATGAGTGTCGAGTGTTCGACCCGGGTACGTGAGGTAATATTGACAAGTCTGCGCAACATAAGCTGAATGTACGTTGGTTTGTAGTAAATTAAAAACTAGAAAGATTATGTGACCAGATTGGTTACAATGTGGGTTCTGGTATTTGATTCTGTTTTTCTCGATATTTTCCTCTATTTGATATTAGATGCTAAGAGTTCTTGATTCTACTCTGTCAGCTTGCATTATTTGGAGAAATAATAACTGCGCAGAAGGTAATGTATGAGAAATTTGGTGAGAACTTTGTTGCTCAGTTTGTATCAAAGGGTTTTCTTGCTGCGCACTGCCCTCCAGATTTGGCTCAGCAATATCATCAGAAACTGCAGGTCAGTTTGGCTTTTTCCTTTTCTTCCCCTTCGCTCTTTCATTCTATTCCCTTTGCCTTAATTTGCTTCACTATAGTTTAAGTTGCAGGTTATTCGTTTGTCTAAGGTACAAAAACTTATTTAAGACCGTCCCATAGTGAAAAGGTCTAAATTACCCACATAATTAAATCAAATGATGAATACCAAATGGTGACAAGAATTTAGATTTTGAGCCAAAGGCCTATCATTCTATGTTTTCGGAGTTGAGAGCGCGATGGAATAACGTAGAATGACTCATTAAACTGTTGACAAGCATGAAGAGTTGCATTTCTCAACGCTATTCTGTGTGTTTTCTAGCACAGTTACGGAAATCATTAGGGTAATGTTGTAATCATGGTTCAAAATTTCGGCCGCGTTGTATCCGCTTTTCACCCTACTGATACGAGATATCACCGATGTTCACCACAATCCGTCCGCGACTATGACCGATACCGAGATTTTGAACCATGGTTGTAATGAGTATTTGGGTTGGTCTCACACTAAGACGGCCTCATAAAAGGCATACTATAGTCAAGGAAGGGTGACACTTGAATTTAGTTGATTATGACTCTTCTTTATGCTATTACAAATCTACGGTCCTAAATACTAATGTGTTACTCCGTATGTCTATTTTACAGAACAATGACATTAAGGCCTTCAAAGCATTCTATCAATCCTTCATAGAAAATTTAAGACAGCAGCAAAATGGAAGTCTAGTTTTCCGATAGCATTTTTTATGGGTTCTTACTGGAGCAACTGGCTGATGTTCCATTCTATCCTTAATTATGGCTGATGTTTTTTGTCCAGCATAGGTTAGTACCGTTAATTATCCTCCGTTTGATTACTTTAAACACTGTGAGATGTTTTTATAGCAGATTATTATTAATTTTCTTCAATGTTTCAGGGTTTTGTCTTCTATGTACATAGCCATTATGTGTTTCGTCCCCAGAACATGAGGTAAAGATTTTCTGTCACGTCTTATACGACACGAGCTCAAAGTGCCTATATATTTGTCTCGTCCAATTACATCGTTATGTAAGATAATCTCATATAAGTATTTTTGATTGATTGAGCAGGTGTAAATTCCCGGAAGCAGTAATTCCTTGAATGTAATGCTGAAAGCGTCCCGTGACTTGCCCACCACCAGACAAGTCGTTTCTCCATATTTCGTTGACGAGAGATTCAATCTGTGTTAGTGAGACTATATTACTGTAATTTTTTCCTCATTTTGCTGTGCTATTTAGAGTTCTAACAGAGGAAAAATGCTGGTGGCATCTCCAGTACTCGCGATGGTAACATTTGACGCTGAAAAAAAGAAAATTTAGTTTGCAAAGTAGAATTATAGAAAAAGTAAAATGTTGGAAACTAATTTTTTTTTTTTAATTTCAATCAAATTTTGTACTGTATTATCAATGATTTTGGGGTTGATATATGTCGACTCTTGTGCTCCTGTTTTGAGCACCCATAGGTCATAAATATTAAATAGAGGTGATCAAATGCGCCAAACATGTTACCCGATGCCCGATCTTTTGTATAGGCTGGTCTGTCTCGTCCAATGGGTGCGGCTGGAAAACCTGTGGCCTGGTTCTATAGTTGGGGTAGTTCAGTAGTGTCTTTACACCGGTACTTCTCATTTCTTTTAAGCTTAGGTGACTTGTAATTCTCGCATAATTTGGAAAATTGGAAAAAAGTCTTTTTCGCATAATTTGGAAAATTGGAAAAAAATCTTTATGTTTCCTTGAATTTTTCTCAAATATAATTATAGAAGTGGAAAAACAAATTGAAATGAAGATTAATCGGTTTTTCTCAAATATAATTATAGAAGTGGAAAAACGAATTGAAATGAAGATTAATCGGCATGAAAATTCCGAGTTTGCCCAAAACTTGGCTTCAAATAAATAGTCCCAAACTTGAAGCCCAAAATGTGTGTTTTTTTGGTAAAGCTTTTCCTGGTCCTTATCTCGTCTATCCAAGATCAAATATTGGTATAACAGTATAACAATACAAAATCTTGTTTAGGATGGATATATTCGTTTTACTATTAAGTTAAGTTCTCTACAGACGTTTCTACTATCATTATGTGGCAGTATTTGAGTCTAGTTTATATAGAAGTAAAACATCCATATTTGTCATAAGGAAGACAATTTGTTTTCATAATGTAACTCGTAGAAAGGAAATGTTGCGTCTGAGAGAAATGTTTATGATAATATATTCGTAATTTCAAAAATATTTTTAGTCCAAAGTGATTTTATGGGAAATTGAAGTAAGAAACCGTTGTTTATATTCTAAAACAATATTTATTCAAACTTTATTTTAACTCCTCTTAACATGTATCCTTCTTTCAATATACAGAGTGTTTTAGAAGAATCGATTCAATAGGTCATTTACCAATCGTACAATACTACAATATATGAAAAATGATTTAGAGTCTTTCGATAGCTACACATGTGATATTAGCATTATATCAACGTTAGTTTTAACTTTGTAAAAATCAGGCCATTTTTTTCAAAAAATTAGCAGCATTATTAGCAAAAGGATGAAACGCATTTAGGAATAAAAAGTGTAAAAGCATGACTATATATAATCTATATACTCCGTATAATCTTATGGGTCGTACTGTTATGTAAACATTATATTTTACCGTTGCCAAAAAAAAAAAAAAAAAATAATAATCTATAAGTCATTTTTTTAAAGAGACTTGTAATAGTAAAATGACATGAACGTAATTTCAGGATACGTGATGACCATAGCTTTACATCTGGAAAAAGAATGCGCGTCAATTCATTAAGTATTAGTGATTTGTAAGGCATTATGTTATGCTTAATTTCCTATTTATGTGATGATGATGATTTAGATAACATAAGTCAAGCTGGCTACACTTAAGATAGTTAGATGTAAGAAAGTCGATTCAAGTAGTCCGAAATTAATAGAAAATTACTCGTAGGTTTTTCTTGGTGTAAAGGAAGTTACATGGCTCACCGTTAATGACTTCACCAATTTAGTTGTGTAACATCTACATTTAATTTGATTCTATAAAATGTGATATTTGAATATAAATTAAAAAAAACATACTAGAAAGCAAACTAATGACAATAAATGACCAATTTATTATAGCTTAGACAAGAAATTACCAATCCATGCTTAATATACACAATATTGTTGCTTATAAACTGCTTCGATCCTGACCTGTACATAAATCCGGCCAGTCGAATATGCTACTAAATGAGAATATTCAATCCAACTTAACTCGATTCAAAAGGACAAATCAAATGTCACCAGCATGACGTATAGTAACCTAACCCGAGTTACCTAATTGCCATCTCCAGAATAAGTAACCCTAATTAACTTAGCCGGCAGTCGGGCAGATGTACTTTAGTTGACTAATGCGTAGACTGGACTCCATGTGTTTTTCTACTTAGGAAGTTAAGGAGTCTCCTTAGTCTTTTCGTTAAGTCAATTAGATAATTCAAACGTCCTTTAATCTTGTCTCCTACTATTACATTACATTACATTCTCCCTTTAATTTACACCCACGTACTTCATTTACGTTTCCCTTCACATGCTACATTTGTACGCTGGGGCAGAAAAGGCACAGTACCAAACCCGTGGAATCATTGAAGATATTAATAAGGCGTTATCTAGTTTTCATTTTATTAGCTTTAGTTTTACTCCGCGTGCACTTAATACTATTGTTCATCAGTTAGCTAGGATTAGGATGAGCATGTAGTTTTGTACCATAATCACTGCCAAAAAAAAAGTTTACGTGGTTCACTAACGATATGTTAGCTACGTTAACATGGCAGAAGAGAGAAGAAGTATATTAATTTTGAGAAGTTTACAGAATTTCAGATTCATATTAAGAAAGTTATGATATGAATAACTGTAGGGTAAGGCTTACGGAGTTTATACCATACTTTCTAACACCTAATACAAAAAACCTTATTTAAGTCCAAAACAGAACCCTAGCCCACCGTCATAGTCGTTTGAAGCGATGACTAACAGATTCAAGGCACGAGTCCAACATAGACTTTTGTAATGAAAATTTACTAAATGACTCTGGCTCTATCAACTACGCGGCTCAAGCCCCGTCTTGAGATATTTATTTATAACCCATGGAAGGTCTTCGTTTCGAAAGTGGTCACAATATACACACGAATATACGATATTCTATTCCCTAATGTATGTCCATCTCCGGCTAAGCTCCCATGGGTTCTTGGGTTGTCCCGTCGACTATAGTGTCTCTACGTTGCTTTCTTTAGCAATACATGCACTATTAAGTAATGAGTATTGACATGTATAGGCCAAATCCTGTGCCTGTTAGCTGCCCATACATGTTCACGCCTTGTTCTATCATAATTTCGTTTTTCCCATTGTCTCTATTGAATCTAATTATTCCTTTTGTGTATTGTGTATTATACTTCTATATATGATATTGAAATGCTTGGACCACCACTAATTTCTCCTTTCCCCCAACCCATACCAACATTATTTTGTGGAGTATCTAACAAGTATATTAGAGATATTAGGAAAATATATTATTAGTACAAGATGGATGATTACAAGACGGTCTTTGGTCTATTTACGAGAAATGGTGATTACTATGTCATTACCATTTCTCGTAAATAGACCAAAGACCGTCTTGTAATCATCCGTCTTGTAATCATCCATCTTGTACTAATAATATATTTTCCTAATATCTCTAATAAAGTACATTTTCTTGTCCAAGCTTTAATTCATCGGGTCATCGCCTGTGTATATCCCGCTAAATAATGAAAAATATGAAAATTCTACCCCAACTTTTTTATTTTTTTGGAGATTGCCTTATTGCATAACTTGTATGCTCTGTTGTACTTCTAATCGTAAACCCTAACCCTGTCACCGTCTACTGAAATATTATGTGATTAATCATTTATTTATCATCGATAATTATCTAATTTTAGAATAAGGTACTACTCAAACCCATAAACTCGATTAAACACAATCCCAACAAGTCCAAAACTTGATATATGATCAATCATGCATGGATAACATGCATTAATCCTAGCTCCGCCACTGACTGCATGCATACCTCATTAATAACGATTATATGGATAACGTAAGTCATTAATAACATAACGAGAGGCTAGCTAACAAAGACTATTAATATAAACTAATTAGCCTAATCAACAAGCTAGGGTTAACTACAACCTAGTATGGTTGTAATTAGCATGCATGGCATCTTGTTGGTAATAATGTTTGTTAGGTGAGTGACATAACTAATCAACTTTTAATGAATTACTTATAGTATTATATACACAAGTTTTAAGGATTAGGTTTTTTGAAGATTGTTCTTTCGAGTCAAGTAATAACTACCTTTATGTAGAGTAGAGTAGCTTCCACCCACAAAGAATGCTTCACTAAACAATGGTTACTTAATTCCATTATTGGCTTTAAATAGATATGAGTATGGTACTATGGTATATTAATTTATTCTATATTCCAAATTAAGGAAGTTAAAAAAATATTCATCGAATCATCGTTATCCACTTACTAATTACCCAAGTGCATATAAAAACCTTACTCGTATAAATTAAGGACCACCTATATTGTTTGATTCAACGGTAATATCTTAAAATATCACTGTAGACATAAAAAATGTCTTACATTGTCAAAATAGAGTCAAAGTCAAAATGTTGATTAATGGAAAAATTTATCGTCTTGAAAATGAGTCGGTGGATTTTAGCCCGAAACAAGTATGGCAGTTTTCAGTCCGTCTTTCAAAAATATAAAATGGGTCCACTCGGAAGATGAATGCTATATTTTTGATACGAAGTATGAGATACAAATTACAAGTGTTATTGGACCCAAACTAAGACGAAAATTGAAGAAAAATTACAAGTTATTTGACCCAAACTAAGACGAAAATTGAAGAAAGCCCAAATTATCTCAACAAGAAAAGGAAAACAAACCCTATATTGTGACGGCACAAGACTACAAGAGACGTGCACTTGTGGGGAAAGATCAAAAAGCATAAGACTTGGTCAAATTTTTGGTTTGTTGACACAAAAGGTGGAAAAGTCAGTAGTGGCATTTGTTTTGTACGGGAAAAAAGCAAATTCTCATAGATAAAAAGGACGGAGGACTCTTATTTTGAGACTACTCTTCATATTTGCCATTTTCACAAAGATCAAACCCCAAAATTCTCTCTAAAAAAGGTTCTCTTCTAAGTGAAAAGCATAGAGAAAAGGTATTCATTTCTAGTCAATTAGATTTGAATATTAACTGCTCTTTGATCCGACATCAAGCATCTGTTGCAGTCAGTTTGAAGAGGAGGAAATCCAATTTGTCAAAGGAGAATCAAGTCTTCAAATCAAGACCCTCCTACAAATTTATTTTTTTTGCAGAAATTGAATCAGTAGAATAAATAGAGATTGTACCCGAAATTCTTTGATTAATAAAATTATTATTTTGTATCTTCATTTGTGTTTTTCTATTCTTATTTACAGATTAACACGAATTTATTGTTACAATCACTAGTATAATTTTTTTAACAAAATATATATAATAAAGTTTTAACACAAAATATCTTTAAAGATAAATAAAATACAAATGTGTCTAGTAACTGTCTACCCATTGTCTCATTCTATCTTATTCATTTAATTATCTTTCTTATTACAGTAGGTCTTGCTTAAGACGGGTCGGATCTTGCAACGGGTATTTTGTGAGAGGAAATGGGTAGAGGGGACAAGGTGGGCACCCCCCATGTGCTCTCCACTCACCCTTGATGGGTATTTTGTGAGAGAATATGGTATCCGTCTTAAGCTTAAATAAGAATTTGTGTTCTTATTAATTGTAAGAGCTATTTTAACTAAACAAATGAATAAACGAAACTGAGGGTGTAATTATCATGACAAAACAAGTTTAGTAACACACCCGTTGGTAAATATTGTACTCCCTCATTTCACCTATTTTCATCACATTCCTTTTTGAGGGTAAAAGTTACCAAACTTTAACCGTAAATACATTAAAAACTAAAAGTTATAAATGCATGAAACTTAAATACTTAAATTTATTTATTATCAAATCATCTTTCACAATATATATTTTCAGCAACAAAAAGTAACATTTACATGTCGAAAATTCCGGTCAAAGTTCCGTCTTGGAGGACTATGAAAAAACAAGTGAAGGGAGTATATATTTATTTGATTGTATATTGATTTACTTTGCTGTATTTTATTGATTTTGTTATACGATACGAGAACTGAAATAAACCCGAACTAAATTAAACTGATTTGAAAGAAAGGGCCAAACAAATAAAAATAATTTTATTGAACACGAGCTGAAAGTGAATCCAATAACCCTCGTTTAATTATCATTTACTCCGTATATATTATTCAAATCGAGATAAAGTGAGCTAATGTAGGCAAATAATAACAAATTAACAATTGAAAATAAATATATATACAAGAAATAAGTTTTCATTAAACACAAAATAAATTATTCTAATTAATTATGATTAACTTTGTATAGAGCAGAATCAGAATGAACTACTGCAACAGATCTCAATGTTCTTCTTTCATCCCTTTTCCTCTGTCTCTTTTCATTTTCTACCTTTTCACCATTCACATTTTTTACCTTTTCACCAACTAATTCTTCCTCTTTCTTTTTACCATCACACAATATTTGCTCCTTGTTGTTATTCACATGACCTTCATTATTAGGTGCAACATACACAAAGCACCCTACTTTAGGCATGTCCTTAAGCTCCATAAGTGGTTCCAACACTTTGATCACTTCACTCATTCTAGGCCTTGATTTTGCATGTCTACTTAAGCATTTGTATGCCAACATTGCTGCGATTTTCGACCCCTCTATCGAGTATTCTCCCTCGAGTCTAGGGTCCATTAGAGACTCGAGTTTTCGAGCGTCTTTGAGTTGAGGCCTAGCAAAGTCTACCAAGTTCTGCTCTTTCTTTGGTCTCATCTTGTCCAAGGATTTTCGGCCGGTTAATAGCTCTAATAGGACTACTCCATAGCTATAAACGTCGCTCATTGTCGTCAAATGACCTGGTAATTATAGATGCTAGTTAGTTTAGCTGATAAAATCACTAAATACATAATTAAGTATAGAACTAATATTTATAACCTAAGTTAAAAACTCGACAACATAAAAAGCAAGTACCTTTTTCTAACTTGTTAGGACATACGTTAATAACCTAAATATGACAAGATTAACAACATATTCTTTCTAATAATGACATAAATGAGTTTATACTTAAATATCTCATCTTTCTAATAATGACATAAATGAGTTTATACTTAAATATCTCATGAGAATAAGTTGTTAAACTTGTCATATTTAGGTTATTAACGCGAGTCTGAGGGCACACGTTAGAAAAACCGCTTTTAACCCAGAAAAACATAGTTTAGTTCATGACCATTATTTATAGTCGAGTTTGAGCCACATAGCATGTAACATTTGGATAGAATAATTACCTGTCATAATATATTCAGGTGCTGCATAACCATTAGTTCCAACAATGTTTTTGGTAGAAATATGACTTTTATCTTCTTCTGGTCCATCTCTAGCAAACCCAAAATCTGATAATTTTGCAGTATAGTTCTACATAAACCATGTAAACAAAAATGTTATATAAGAAATCTTTAAAAGTAAAAAAATGAGACAATGTCGCAAAAATATATAAATAAAAATGGAAACGTTAAAAAATGACTGACACCCAATTACGTAAAACGTAAAGAAATGACTGAGAAGGAGGGAGTATAACTTACAGAATCTAGTAAAATATTCGCGCCCTTGAAATCTCGAAAAATGACAGGTTTATTAAGATCATGGAGATAAGCAAGGCCTTTTGCAGCTTCTAAGGCAATTTTGATTCTTGTCAACCATGGCAAAGTAACAGAATGCCCTGCATTCAAATTTTACATAACTCCATAAGTAAAAGGCTAAATTAAGGTTGGTAGGGGTAAAATTGGAATTTTAGCATAAAGAAAAAATAAAGAAGATAAAGTTAAAGTAAATAACATAATTTTTTGCAATTTGCTTCATGATTCTTTTTATGAAAAAAAGAAAGAAAGAATATATACTTACTGCTAAAAAGTTGTTTGTCCAAATTGCCCCTTGCCATGTACTCATACACTAAGAGCCTTTGGTCATTTTCACATGAATAACCAAATAATTTCACCAAATGTGGATGCCTTAATTGCCCAAGGTATATCACTTCAGCCTACAACAAATTTCAAACAAATTAATTACATTATTCTTTGTATAAATTATCGTTTAAGACCGTTGTATGAGTCATCATTGTAAAACAGACCCAGGGATCCGTTTTACAAGAGTGACTTTACGTTTTACAATTAGAGGGCAGGCAAAAAGCAATCGTTATCTTTAGTGCGCACTGAATTAACCCATGACTTACCAACCACTCTTTATGCCCTTGTGTTCCTTCCAAATCCAAGACCTTAACAGCTACAAATTGGGCCTCTAACCCGGGCCTAAAGTCATCATGCATGAAACCTTTATAGACAGCTCCAAAACCTCCACCTCCAAGGTAATTACTAGAGGAGAAGTTGTTAGTGATCAACCTAAGCTCATCATGGCTAAAAACATGAAGATTTGAACCCGGTATCGAATTCGAGAGATCATTGATGGTGAATTGAGAAGCAAGGTTACTACTTACACCTACAATGGATAATCTTTGAGGAGAAAGAGATGATGATGATGATTGCTTAGGATGTACAAGTTCATTATCTTTGTTTTCTAAAGTATTTGTGAAGCAACATGTGACCATTTTGAGTGCCATGTTTTTTTTTTGGTTGTGTTTAGTGTTATGTTGTGTTATGTTTGTTTGTGTATTGATGATGGAAAAAATTAGACCTATTTGAAAGAGGAGCTTGGAGTCGAAGCAATTAATGGTATGATGATAAATTAAAAAGGTAAGAGTGGGAAATGAGTTTGTGGACTCCTATGAGTTTAGGTCTCTTTAAGTAAGGTAGACCATCAAATAATTTTTTTTTTAAAAGAAAACCATTCACAAATTATAGCAATAAAAATTATACTACTTTCTAAAATAAACTTTGCTAAAATGATTAGTCGATAATATACTCTACATATCAAAATTCGAGTACGTCAAAGTGTTTCGACTGAAAATATTCCTATTATTTGGTTATTACGTTTTTATTTTTTATTAAGGGTTTAATCAAGATGAAATAAACCATAAAAAGTGTAATCTTAAATTTGACATAAAGAAAAGTAAGAAAAGAATAGGAATTAAAACAAATTTTTGTTTCAGACGGGATGATACTTCTTATCCCCACTTGCTCTTTTGTAAATGTGCTTAACCCGTCCCGTCTCAAGCAAGATCAACTGAGGAATTAAAGTTCCTAAATATGTGGTTCTAATATTATACTTTTGATTAATATTCTTAATTTTTCTTTGGGGGGGTTTCTTAAAGCATGATTCTTAGTTTCTAGAATAAATAAAGATAACAAAAAATGTGAAGAATATTACTCCCTCTCATCCACACCAAAGGTAACATTGGGCTTTTCTGTAATATCCTCGAAATAAAAGACTAGTATTAAATTCTAATATATAGTACAACTGTACAAGTATGGTACTAAGAGTTAGAACTAAGACTATTATTACACGTATAGACTAATATCCGACTAAATTTGACTTTATTTATGAATGATGCCCAAACCAAATATACTAATGTGTTTGGATACAATATTATGAACCCCTTGTAAAATGTAATAATAATGATTTAATATACTCTTTATATTAATAATAATAATCTTGAAACTCCATATTAGACATTTGTCTTAATAAGATACCTATGCATGAACTTAAATATATTAGCATGCTATGTGATAAGGCCTAGGTTGATGAGTTGATCTAATCTTTTAAGATGACTATCACTACATAACTTAGCCATTAAGACTTAAAAGATGAAAAATAAAAACACAACACTATCATGATGCACACATACACACACCTAATTCTAAGTAGTATAAATAGCTTTCATTATTCACAAATTGTTAAGATAAATAAAAAGAATAACGAGAGAAATGAGAGAAGGGCAGAGGCATGTAATACGTACACCCTAAGTCTATTACTCTATATAAAAGAATAAGGTATGACTTCGGGACCCTTCGTCGTTATAATTTAGTTACCGTCTTATACATAAATAAAACAAGAGGATAGTATAAGTAATTGTTTATATTATTTTATTCGTAAGTTTTGTAGTAGAACCGTTATAATGCTTGTATGATTTCGGGACCCTTCGTCGACATAAGTAATATTTAACTTAAAATAAGATGAGGTTAGAAATAATCTGTTATATTATATTTATCGTAAATTTCATCTTATGATCGTTATATTTTGTCTATCTTATATTTATGTCCTATATGCTATAATGTTTGTCATGCTGGTACTGTTTTATAATGTATAATTGGCCAATTGTAGCATTCGGGATACGATTACAGGAGAGGGATGACATTACAAATTTAACCTGTGTACATGGAAGGGAGCACGGCTCCATGATATGAGAACTGCGGTTCTGGTTATTACTGGTGAAAGTGCCAGGGGGTTACATAAAAAAAAAAGTATATGGTCCTGTGTACATGGAGGAGGGCTTAGCCCAGGGGAGTAATTACTCCGTAATGTGTCTCACTTCAGTAATGGTAGACCGTTATATATATTATTGTGAAATGAATGTTACATGCTGATATGACAGTTGTGCATGTCTATTTAAAAATGAATGGATTATATTCATGTGACATATTATTTATATGTGAGACATAAAAGAGATAAAATAGTGAAATGAGAGCCTAAGGCCGGTGGAGGCAACCGGAGTCATACTCAGCCTGTGGTTGGCTGATCCCGTCATATTCAATCTTTTTCAGGTTTCAGTACCAGGGAGGGTCAAGTGTGAGAAATTTCATATAGAAGATAAGACTTATAAGATGTATAATTCAACTAAATAAAGTTTTAATTTTAATTCTTTTCAAATGTATTTACTTTATAGTATAGCCTTATATTTTCCGGAAGGGAAATACGGCGGTGAGCCGGTGACGCCCTGTAATCTCGCTTCCATTTTTATTAATAAAATGAATTGTTTTGTGCTCTCTGTGTACTTGATTTTCGGGGCGTTACATTTTCACACTTGTCGAAACGCGTTTTGCCACGTGAATATCTTTAGTTACACATTATTAAAAATTATAATAATTTGATATTCTTATAGCATTCATGATGATGAATCAAACAAGATCTCGCATGACTATATTTTGTCTTATATATTAGAAATAATACCAAAGATTCTCCACACCCATGAATAGTGCAAAAAGTCCAATGTTACCTTTGGTCTGGATGGGAGGGAGTATTATACTATGGTTAAAAAAGAGTTTGGCCCATAGTCTTTGCTAATTGATAGGTTGATACTTGGCCCACTTTTACGTTAGTGGGTTATAAAAGTGGCCCTTCATCGAATGGGCCACGTCACTTTTTTTAGACATTCGGTGTTTGTTTCTTTATTTTGTCTACATCTTCAGTCATAATGACTAATAAAAAGAAAGTCTTCCGTCACAAGCTTGTGACGAGTTGAATCCCTCCACTTGTAAGTGGGAGGACAAGTGTGAAATCAGTGGTTTACCACTTATCCCCCCATTTGCATGCTTATAAGAGGGATTCGACCCGTCACAAGCTTGTAACGGATAGTGACCATCACAAATGAGAATTTGGGTAAAAGAAAAGAGAAAAAGTAGTTATATATTCATTTAACTATTTAAGTTGACATATAAAGTCAACAGAAGTCTCATTAAAATTTCATGCATATGAAAACTAGGATTTTGTGTCTGAAAGAGGTTACCGTACATTGTTACATAGATTTCTGGCATTGTTCTGTACTACATTGTCTAATTTTGAATTCTTTACCTTAAATTAAATACTTCCAACTTTCTTGGTAACATTGAATAACTCGTTCATGACTTTTTGATGTATATTTTGTTCAAAATGCTAACTTTTGACAAAAGGAACTTTCGACAACAATGCCTTTAGAAACGAGTACCACTTATATAAAAAAAAGGTATATTGATTATTAAATGCTACAGAGGATAAATTTCGTAATTTTCAGGCAATTTCTTTAGGAACGAGTATCACTTATATAAAAAATTGGCTACTATAATTCATCTCGATTATATACAGTCTCTTATCTTGAATTTGTTTTGAGATGATCAATCAGGATGAACCTACCAAGGTTTTAAGGGAATACGAAGCTTATTAACGTGTTAAAAATAATACTCCGTACCTCTTTGACTCTTTAGCTAGACATCAATGCATGTGAAAAAGCCATGAATACTAGTATTGGGGAATCGTAATGAGGTACTTCTATAACATGTGGTGGTTTATCGTCTTTACCTCCTTATACATTATACGATGTTCTTATTTGCATTAATTATCGTGTAAGTCTGAAAGATGGTTGTGGACTTAAACATGTGTTACGGTAATTATGTAATTTATTACGAAGTACTATTAAATTAATAGCTTTTTTTTATAAATAATCAAGTAGGCAGGAAAGAGGGTGGACTTTAAACTTTAAGAACATTGATCAATAATAAAGGATGTTATCCAACCATACAATTTTGGTGGTACTTTATTTGGGCCAAAGAATAAAGTACAGCTATATAAAGTTATGTGGGCCAAATTACTAGGTCTTTCTAGACTTTAAATCTTTATATTCTTGTTCTTATATGTAAAACATGGCCCAACTTCTAAGTAGATCACTTGTCGTCTACCTCGCTACATCATGAGAGGCGGTACAAATGACCAGACCTTGATTCAAATCTCGTTAACATTATATTTGTCTTTGTGAGTTTCTTATGTCAAAAATAAGATGGTAACATGATGGAAGATGACATAGCGAAATCTGATCATGAAATTAAATACTTATTTTCACTCTTGCTAATGAAAAATAATAGGAACATGCATTAATGGTATGAAGACCGTCTCGTACTCTAATAAAGTGACTAAGCAATATGTGAAACTTGACTATAACGTTTTCTTAAACGTGTATTCTAGTATTATTTCCTCTGTCTCAATCACGGGTTTATCTTTGATTAAAGTACCTCACAAAAAATTTACAAGTAAAAGGAAACTACGGAGTAAATGATTGGAAAGGTTTATGTAACGAAATGAGATGAAATTGTTCAAATCAATACATACCTATCCGAGGGGTACTACGGTTCCATACCAAGGAGGAGCGAGTCATTTTATATTTGGTTAAATAAGCTAATTGTAAAACACTTGCAAAAACATAAAGTAACTAAAATTTTGGTCATATAAGCTATACTTAAAATGTCTTGCCAAACAGAACCTTAGCCACCGAAACTTAGAAACACATGAAACCAAAGAGCCTATCAAGTATTAACAAAGATAATCGTCATGCAAATGATTTCCCAAGGTCTTCAATTGACTTATTGTTACCGAGGTAAGAGGATGTACAATAAGAAAAAAAAAAAGAAAAACACCTATTTGCTCTCCATTTACACTCTTTCATTGGAGAGCTAACATCAAATTTTATCTTACAGTTATAAATCTCTTCAATGTTCTTTCCATCATAAGTATTATGTCTTCGTTAATTCGAGTCAATCAAATAACTGTAAACTAATTCATGCATCTTTCAGTTATTCAGATTTCATTCCCTTTCAATTCATTTCAAATTTATAGAATTCATTTCCTTATTATATTGAATTTCAATTAAAATATCGAATATTTTCGATTAGTTTTTCGAATTCACATTTATCTACTATAAATAGCGGGTCTAAACGAGCCAAAACGTGGATATCGTTTGCCCAATCATGAAAAATAGACATGAGACACCAAAAAAGGAGCATGATCATCTAAAAGCTTAAACAAGTTTTTGATAGGAGTCAAATGAGATTAAGAAACAACTCATGTACAATTGTCCACGCTTGTTATACCCCACTAATATGTAACACCAACTTTTAAGTTTAATAATATAATCATCAATTCAAGATATATAAAAAAAGTTTTAGTTAGTCAAAGGATGTTAGTGGAAGAGTCGGAGACAAATGTAAATGAGAGATTGGGCCAATGGGCCTTGACCGTTTTTAGTGGTTTTTGGGTTGGGTTGGATTGGGTTCTCACGTGGTTCATGCTACACGAAACACGTCTCATTATGTAGTAAAGGTCGACCATCAAATAAAGCATTTTTAGTAGTAGTAATAGGAATAAGAATAGCAATGGATAATTGCTAGTAGAGTCGCTCTAATAGATCCGAGTTATGTTACTTCGATACTACGATACATTACTTAGATGTCGTGTTACGTGTCTGATATCTTATCGTGTTTGACACGGTACCGAAATGTTTGATACGCCACGTAAGGCAAAAAGATTGTAAAGTTCGCTCAAAAGAGTTGTATTTGATGCTCGACAAGTGTCAGATACAACCGTCATGTCGTAGGGTTGGGGTAACACATAAATGAACTAAAAAATTATTTCTTGGGGATATTTTTTAAATTTTAATATAATTTAAGTTTTGTTTACTTTCTCCAAACTTCAAATATTACCTACGTATATAATAGAATTGTCATTCACTTATTAAATCGATTGATATAAGTATGATAAACACTCCCGCCTCCTAAGTAGGTGCTGATTATTCATTCTCAAATTTCTTAAATGCCGTATTATCTTAACTTAATTGTTTATTTGTCTAACCGATCCGTCATATACACTAGGTTAGAGACTCTATTCGACATTTCTCTTTATATTGTACTGTCCTTGCAACTAATTAACACCAAAATGTCATGTATTAAACAACTAAATTTGAGTTTACTCACTAATTTATAGTTCTATCCGACCCATTACAAGCTTGTGAATGCGACTTCTCAATCCTTATATATACTCCTCATAGTCATAGTTGAATAGTTGAATAGTTGATGGTGAATAGGTTCTTGTTAAACTATGAAGATGAATGTTAATTGTTAATGGTGAGAATGTAAGAGAGAGAGATGTAAGAGAGTGTAATTATATTCTGTTATGTGAAAGTTAGTTAGTACATAGGTTAGAGTTAGTTTATATACTAACTACTTTATAAACAACTAACTACTCTAACAAACTATCTTCTATTGGGCTTAACTAAGCTGCTGTATAATTCTGGCCCAATATCAATAGTTCACATATCCAATATCCCCCCTTCAAGCTTGAGGTGGGTGAAACACCAAACCAAGCTTGGCAGCTAAAAATTTATGTTGATCAGTTCCAAGTGCCTTGGTCATGATATCTGCTGTTTGGAGCCCAGACCTGACATGTTTGGTAAGAAGGAAACCCTTTTGCTGCTGATCTCGTACATAGTGGCAATCAATACTTAGGTGCTTTGTGCGTTCGTGGAAAACTGGGTTGTGGGTAATATGTTCTGCAGCCTTGTTATCACAGAACAAGGGTATAGGTTTAGGAATGATGAGGTTTAAATCACGAAGAACACTGTCTAGCCAGACCATCTCAGATGCAGTGTAGGACATACTTCTATACTCAGATTCAGCTGAACTTTTGCTAATTGTTTTCTGTTTTTTCGTTTTCCAAGAGACTAGAGATCTTCCCAGATAAATGCAATACCCACTCAAGGACTTGCAGCTGTATGCACACTGTGCCCAATCTGCATCACTGAAGGCAGACAAAGAGAGATCAGACTGTGCTGGATAGAATAACCCAGTGTTTATGGTGCCCTTCAGATATTTTAGTACATGAATGGCTGCTTGTAAGTGAGGCTGTCGTGGTTGACTAATGAATTGGCTTAGATGTTGAACTGAATAGGATAAGTCAGGTCTTGAAGAATTTAGATAAAGAAGTCTGCCAATCAATCTTCTGTAAGACTCTGGTTGTTCAAGCAATTCACCATCATCAATAGATAATTTAAGTCCTCTTGGCATAGGAAATGCCACAGCTGTGCAGTTCTCCATATTCATATCCCTCAATATGTCAAGAATATACTTTCGTTGGTTAATCAAGATACCTGTATCATTCCTGGATATCTCTAACCCAAGAAAGTACCTCATATGTCCTAAATCTTTAATAGAAAACTGCTGATCTAGGCTCTGTTTTACTTGAACAATCTCACTGTCATGTGTACCAGTGAGAAGAACATCATCTACATATACAAGAGCAACTGTGAAGGAATTTTTCTGAGCATTACTTCTTGTATATAAAGAATAGTCTTGTTTTGATTGCTGAAAACCAAGCTGCTGTAGATATCTTGTTAATTCCTTGTTCCACTGTCTTGAAGCCTGTTTCAGCCCATACAATGATCTTTTAAGCTTACACACCTGTCCTGGCTGTACTTTGGATCCTTCTGGAGGAACCATGTAAACTTCTTCATCTAAAAACCCATGCAAGAATGCATTGTTTATATCTAACTGATGCAAGGCCCATCCTTTAGCTGCTGCAACTGCTAAAAGGGTTCTAACAGTTGTGAATTTTGCCACAGGGGAAAAAGTATCCTTGTAGTCCTTATCTTTAACCTGATTGTAGCCCTTTGCTACAAGCCTTGCCTTGAACCTCTCTACACTCCCATCTGCTTTATACTTTATTTTAAAAACCCACTTTGATCCAATTGGTTTAGCCCCAGCAGGAGCCTGAACAAGTTCCCATGTCTGATTGGACTCTAATGCTTGCAGTTCTTTCTCCATGGCCTCTACCCATCTTGAGTCAGTACTTGCCTGCTTGTATGTATATGGTTCTGTTTCTTGTAGCACAGTTTGAATAGAAGCAATGTAAGCAGATGAAAAATTTGTGAGATCCTTCATAATTGCAGCATGAAAGGAAGCTGACCCTGAACTTTGTTGCTGAGCAGGTGGATCTTGTTGCTGAGCAGGCAACTTGACAGAAACATGATAAGGTTTAAGCCAAGTAGATACCTGTCTTGGTCTATCTGACCTTCTCATTGGATTTTGAAAGGAATTTGTAACAGAAATTATCTCATTTGAACCAGAAATTATCTCATTTGAATCATTTTGTATTGTGGCTGTAATATTTGCATTATTATCATTTTGTTGTGTAATACTATCATTTGTAGCAACAATACTGTCAGACAATGCTGCACTATTATCATTGAAAAAGACTGATGCAGAATCACTTTGTGATTGATTTTCTTGGATAATTTGATTGATACTAGTTTGAAGAGGAACAATCAAAGTAGTAGAAGCAGGATTGACCCATAAATTTTCTTTAGAAACATCACTGCTAATAATACTATTTTGATGAAAAGGGAATATATCTTCCTTAAATAAAACATCTCTACTAACAAAAATCTTACCAGTCTTCATATCATACAATCTATACCCCTTTTGTTGATGAGGATATCCTATAAACACACACTTTCTTGCTCTAGTCCCAAATTTATCTGAATAGGTAGGTGGCATAGTTGCAAAACAACAAGAACCAAACACTCTAAGATCTTTATAAGGAGGTTCTTTGGTAAATAAAAGACTAAAAGGTGTCTTCCATTGAATGACAGGAGTTGGCATCATGTTAATTAGATGAGTAGCTGTTAAAAGACAATCACCCCAGAATTTAATAGGCAAGTCAGCATGAATCCTCAGAGCCCTGGCAGTTTCAAGAAGGTGTCTATGTTTCCTCTCTACTCTACCATTTTGTTGTGGCCTCCCAACAATACTAGTCTGATGTAACAAGCCCTTAGATCTAAACAAAGCACCACAAACTCTTTGAACAAACTCAGTTCCATTATCAGTCCTAACAATCTTAAGTTTGGCATTAAATTGAGTTTGAATATAAGTAAAGAAATCTCTAATTAAACCTTGTACCTGATCCTTAGTTTGAAACAATATTGTCCATGTATTCCTTGAGTAATCATCTAATATAGTTAAAAAATATTTAGCACCAGTCAAAGTAGGAACCTTATAAGGCCCCCACACATCCATATGTAATAACTCAAACAAACAAGTAGCTCTAGAAATACTTTCAGGAAAAGGCAAAACATGATGTTTGGACAAAATACAAGTCTCACAATGTGTATTACTTTTCATTATATTACAAATCTGAGTTACATGTTTGATTCTCTCAAAAGATATATGACCCAGTCTATCATGAAGCAATTTGACATTATTAGAAGCTAAATTTGCAGCATTAACTACCACAGATGAAGAAACACAGGAAGTTTTATTAATTGTATTACAAGAAATCATATTTGTAACCAATGCAGTAATTCTATTCACAAGATCTTCAGTGTTAAAATTCTGGAATCTGAATAAGTCCCCTATCCTCCTGCCAGTAGCCACTGGCTTTTTACTGAAATGGTCCTGAAAAATACATTCAGAAGCATAAAATACAGCATTTACATGATTATTATCAATAAGTTTACTAACAGAGAGCAAATTTTGTTTAAAATCTGGAATAAAAAGAACATCAAGCAAGGTAATAGCCTGTGACAAAACAACATCTCCAATTCTAGAAACAAGCTTGACATTACCATCAGGTAGACCTATGACAATAGGTTTAGGCAAACTTCTAACATTATGCATCAAACGAATATTAAATGTCATATGATCAGAAGCCCCAGTATCAATGATCCAATCATGAAAGCAGAAATTTTTATGAACAGCATTTACTTGAGAATCAAGAAGCATACCTGCAAAGTTAGAGGTTGACAAGGAAGGTGTAGAACCAGAAATTCTTCTCATTACTTGATCTATCACAGAAGTAATCAGACTATCTAAACCAGTAGAAGATGAATCCAAACCTTGAGGCTGTATTGCTGAAGAATCAGGTATGTCATCTAGGGGTGTCCCTTCTTCAATGACATCCACAGCATTAACAGTTTTCTTGAAACCAGGTTTGCCTGAAAACATCCTTCCTTTCCCTTTCTGATTCTTATCTGCAGGAAAACCAACTAGTCTGTAGCATTTTTCAATCTTATGCCCTTGTTTACCACAGTAAGAACATGCTTGTAATCTATAGCAGTCTTCCAGATTATGGTTGTTCATGTTGCAATGACTGCAAAACTTTTTTTCAGATCTTGATGATTCTCCTGGTAGCATTGTAGACTTAACAGTTTGAAAATTATCACTTGGCTTATACATAGCATAGGCAGATGCTTCATTCAATACATCAATATTCTCAGTAACCTGCTTCTGTCTCTCTATATTCTGTAACATTGACAGGACTCTATTGATTGTGGGAAGAGGATCCATAGCCAATATCTGAGTTCTTATGTGATCATATCCCATGTTTAAACCCATCAAAAACTGAATGAGCTTTGCATGATTCTCTCTATCAACTATTCTTTTCATCAATTGGCAAGAACACAATGATAATTTGCCACATGAGCAAATAGGGATTGGGTCAAGACTATCCAAGTTCTCCCATAAAACCTTCAATTTGCTATAATAATCAACCAGAGACATATATATTAGACTGAGTAATTGCATCAAGATCCTTCTTTAATTGGTAAATCTCAACAGTTCCAGCTTGACCATACCTTTCCAAGATTTCTGACCATAATTCTTTTGCTGAACGAACATACTTGAGATTCTCGCGGATTGATTTGTCCATAGAATTAAGAATCCAGCGCATTACCATCAGATCACAACGTGTCCACTGATTGAATCTTTTGTCGGTTCTTAAAGGCTGAATACAAGAACCATCAACAAATCCTGCTTTGTTCTTGGAAATCAAAGCCATCAAAATTTCTTGTTTCCAACCCAGAAAATCATGACCATCGAACAAAACTGGAACAAGATGTGAATATGGCTGATCAGATGTTGATAGATACAAAGGATCGTCAAAGTAATCATAATTTGAAGCCTGGGTTTGTTCTGAATCAGGCATTGTTGATGTTTAGTAGATAGGATTGTATAATCGCGGAAGCTTTATTATGATTGATCTTGATTGTTTATAGAATTTGAACCTGATAAACTGATACCATGTTAAACTATGAAGATGAATGTTAATTGTTAATGGTGAGAATGTAAGAGAGAGAGAGATGTAAGAGAGTGTAATTATATTCTGTTATGTGAAAGTTAGTTAGTACATAGGTTAAAGTTAGTTTATATACTAACTACTTTATAAACAACTAACTACTCTAACAAACTATCTTCTATTGGGCTTAACTAAGCTGCTGTATAATTCTGGCCCAATATCAATAGTTCACATATCCAATAGTTCTCATGTGACTAACGCATTCCACGCCTTCCACACTCTATGTATTGTTTGTCTGTCTCTCGTCGATAACGCACTACGTGATATCCGCTAATATCTGTTCTCACAATGTCTATTGGGTTTGGAGTGTGGAGGTAATTTTAGGGTTTTGCATACCTGGGGTTTATTATTCTACTTTAGAAATAGGGGCGGTGAGATTTAAACCCGTAACCTTTTAGTTACATGACTCTAAT
The DNA here is from genome assembly GCA_022085475.1 of Heliosperma pusillum. Lineage (NCBI taxonomy): Eukaryota > Viridiplantae > Streptophyta > Magnoliopsida > Caryophyllales > Caryophyllaceae > Heliosperma > Heliosperma pusillum. Next base: position 14,928 of record JAIUZE010072335.1, on the reverse strand, counting down.
ATTATGTTAAAAAACTATTTCAACCAAAAGTTTAAGTTGATGGTTAGAGTCTCATGATCGATTTTATACAAGAACAGGGAGTTTAAAATAAAATGACTAACTTTATAATTTTACATGGTTTAAGATAAAAGCACGTGAAATTAAGTTTATGTCACGTTTTCGGTAAAATTCTCATTTAAGATGGGTATATCTGTTTTTAAGTTTAATATAGAACACATATACTTATTTGGGAAGAATAAGACAAAAGTAAATATAAAATTTGACAAAAACAAATATTTTCGATTTAAACTTAAGACAGATATTTCCATCTTAAACTCGCGTAATACGAGTACTAACATAATTGAACATTGAATGTAAAACAAAGATCCAAGTGGCAATGTAATGTCAATAGCCAAATGTAAAAAATTCAGTGCACATTAGGAATTTTAAAGCTTTGATTTTTTGGATGGGAACATATGTATTTCGGAGCCAATTTAATCATTAACTTGAAATATCCATTACTTTATTAGGGCCCTCCCACTAAAAAAAATCCATAAAACCGTATAGAAATATAGAAGCCCATTGTAAAATTGGGTCAACTAGCCCCATTAAAAGAAGTTGGGTCCACTTATTCATTTGTGTGGCCCAATACCCTTATTCATATAATACGAGTGCTCCATACAATTGAGTTTAAATGACCATTTTACTCGTATCTTGAGAAATAAACCATTTTTCCAAGTAGCATAAACTTTGAACCATATTAAATAATACAAATTGTGACCACCACGAACCATTATTTATCTATTAAAAATGACGTTCAAAAGTCGTGACAAGTTTTATCTATAAAAGGGTGTTAAATTAAATTAATAAACTATATTCAACAAAACGAATTATAACAACTACAAGCAATTATTTATTTATTAAATATTCTCTAAACCCTATCATTATTATTATTTTACTATGCTCGTATAATTTTTGCGCATATTATCCCTATATTAAAAATATTTAATCATATCTTTTTTTTTCCGGCATTCTCTAATAAAAAAGAACAATCCAACATGGAAATACCCGTATTTTTATTCCAAATTAACTACTCGTATGTTATAATACAAACTTGACATATCTCAAATTTTTGCTTGCTCTTTATGCCATATCATGAATTATGGAGCACGTATCATTCTTCTTGCTTGCTCTACGAACTACTCGTGTCTTAGACGAATACACGTAAACGAGTAAAACGACACCGTCTTATTATTTTCCAACAATGAGTTTCTTATGAATAACCTATTCTAACTTCGGACTGACTTGTTTACATATCTTATACATACTATTTACTATATCCAATAACTTGGATGAAAACAGACTGATAAACAGATTACTAGACCAATTCATGTCAAATTATTTTCGGGTTTGTGGTTAACAGATCATTTATACGTCAAATTCACAAATTCAGGTCCTATAAAACGCCGTTCCTTGATAAGTTTATTGTGAAAACTTAATGGAGTAAAGAGCTTGAATTCATTAACAAAACAACTATGTCATTTAAATTTAAATTAAAAACTTAGGTCTTGTGATTTTTGTAAGTATGAGAGCAGAGTAATAATGGAGTCCAGATTTTTTGTCTCATCCCGTGTTTCACTATGTTAATGATCAAAGTCTCTGATTAGGGTTTATTATTCCATTGCAATATATAGACTACGTACAATCTTGTTAGATAACTACAATCCTATATTAAAGAGATATGCTTAACTAAAATAGGAGATATGGTACATATATTATACAAGTAAATAGGGATAGAATAACTACAAGATATTACTTGACTAACACGGTTTTCGGTATTTTGTGGCCCCGGGTAAAAAAAGTAAGTAATCACATAAACATTTTATTGGCTCAGATAAATCTCCCACACAAATTTTGAGCATAAACGGAGGAGAATTGATGGTGTCGGTAAGCGATAAACGTTTTTCGGAGGTACCTCTATATATCGTGAAAATAAGTAAATATTTGTTATCTGTTGGTTTAATCGAACAGGGTAACTACTTACACAGCCCAGGATACGTGGTAAAAAATTCATGAGAAAAACGAAACATCACCTAGTACGACCTCCCGAACGGACTAAATTGCAGCCTATAATACACGGTTTTCGGTATTTTGCGGCACCGGGTCAGAAATGGCAGTAAATCACACAAACATTTTCTTTTCTCAGATAAATCTTCCACACAAATTTTGAGCATAAACGGAAGATATTTTAGGGCGTCGGTATGCGATAAACGTTTTTCGGGGGTAACTCGGTTTATCGAGAAAATGGATAAATACGTGATATCCGATGATTTAATCGAACATGGTAACTTCTACCACGGCCCATGAGACGTGGTACAAAAATCATGAGAAACTGAAACGCAGCCCAGTACGACCTGCCGAACAGACCATATTACAGCCTATAATACACGGTTTTCGGTATTTTGTGGCTCCGTAACAGAAATGGCAGTAAATCACAAAAACATTTTATTTTCTCAGATAAAGCTTCCACACAAATTTTGAGCATAAACAGAGGAGATTTGAGGGTGTCGGTATGCGATAAACGTTTTTGGGGGGTAACTCAGTTTATCGAGAAAATGGATAAATACGTGTTATCTGATGGTTTAATCGAACATGGTAACTTCTACCACAACCCAGGACACGTCGTAATAAAATCATGAGAAACTGAAATACAGCCCAGTACGACCACCCGAACGGCCCAAATTACACCTTATTAATACACGGTTTTCGGTATTTTGTGGCCCCGGGTCAGAAATGGCAGTAAATCACACAAACATTTTATTGGCTCAGATAAAGCTCCCACGCAAATTTTGAGCATAAACGAAGAAGATTTGATGGTGTCGGTAACCGATAAACGTTTTTCGCACGTACCTCTATTTATCGTGAAAATGGATAAATACTTGTTATCAGTTGGTTTAATTGAACAGGGTAACTTCTAACACGACACAGGATTCGTGGTACAAAATTTGTGAGATAACGAAACATGACCTAGTACGACTTCCCGAACGGCCCAAATTGCAGCCTCTAATACAGGGTTTTCGGTATTTTGCGGCACCGGGTAAGAAATGACTGTAAAACACAAAAAACATTTATTTTCTCAGATAAAGCTTCCACACAAATTTTGAGTATAAACGGAGGAGATTTGAGGGTGTCGTTATGCGATAAACGTTTTTCGGGGGGAACTCGGTTTATCGAGAAAATGGATAAATACGTGTTATGTGATGGTTTAATCGAACAAGATAAATTCAACCACGACCCAGGACACGTGGTACAAAAATCTTTAGAAACTGAAACGCAGCCCAGTACGACCTTTCGAACGGCCCAAATTATAGCCTATAATACACGGTTTTTGGTATTTTGCGGCACCGGGTCAGAAATAAGTGTAAATCAGAAACACATTTTATTATCTCAGATAAAGCTTCCACACAAAATTTGAGCATAAACGGAGGAGATTTGAGGGTGTCTGTATGCGATAAACGTTTTTCAGGGGTAACTCGGTTTATCGAGAAAATGGATAAATACGTGTTATCTGATGATTTAATCGAACATGGTAACTTCTACCACGGCCCACGACACGTGGTAGAAAAATCATGAATATATGAAACGCAGCCCAGTACGACCTCCCGAACGGGCCAAATTACAGTCTATAATACACGGTTTTCAGTCTTTTGTGGCCCCGGGTCAGAAATGGCAGTAAATCACACAAACTTTTTATTGGCTCAGATAAAGCTCCCACGCAAATTTTGAGCATAAACGAAGTAGATTTGATAGTGTCGGTAACCGATAAACGTTTTTCGAAGGTAGCTCTGTTTTTCGCGAAAATGTATAAATACTTGTTATCTGTTGGTTTAATCGAACAGGGTAACTTCTAACACGGCCTAGGACTCATGGTACAAAATTCGTGAGAAAACGAAACATGACCTCGTACGAACTCCTGAATGGACCAAATTGCAGCCTATAATACACGGTTTTCGGTATTTTGCGGCACCGGGTAAGAAATGACTGTAAATCACAAAAACATTTTATTTTCTCAGATAAAACTTCCACACAAATTTTGAGTATAAACGGAGGAGATTTGAGGGTGTTGTTATGCGATAAACGTTTTTCGGGTGGAACTCAGTTTATCGAGAAAATGGATAAATACGTGTTATGTGATGGTTTAATCGAACATGGTAAATTCAACTACGACCCAGGACACGTGGTACAAAAATCGTGATAAACTGAAACGCAGTCCAGTACGACCTCCCGAATGGCCCAAATTACAGCCTATAATACACGATTTTCGGTATTTTATGGTCCCGTGTCAGAAATGGCAGTAAATCAGACAAACATTTTTTGGCTCAGATAAAGCTCCTACATAAATTTTGAGCATAAACGGAGGAGATTTGAGGGTGTTCGTTTTCGGGGGTAACTCGGTTTATCGAGAAAACGGATGAAACCGTGTTATCTAATGGTTTAGTCGAACATGGTAACTTATACCACGGCCCAGGACACAAGGTACCAAAATTGTGCGAAACTGAAACGCAACCCAATACGACCTCCCGAACTGCCCAAATTATAGCTTATAATACACAGTTTTCGGTATTTTGTGGACCTGGGTCAGAAATGTTAGTAAATCACACAAACATATTATTGGCTCAGATAAAGCTGCCACGCAAATTTTAAGCATAAACGGAGGAGATTTGATGGTGTCGGTAAGCGATAAACGTTTTTCGGAGATACCTCTGTTTATCGTGAAAATGGATAAATACTTGTTATCTGTTGGTTTAATTGAACAGGGTAACTACTAACACGGCTCAGGATACGTGGTACAAAATTAATGAGAAAACGAAACACGACCTAGTACGACCTCCCGAACGGCCCAAATTGCAGTGAATGGTAGTGAATCACACAAATATTTTCTTTTCTTATATAAATCTTCCACACAAATTTTGAGTATAAACGGAGGAGATTAAAGGGTGTCGGTATGCGATAAACGTTTTTCGGGAGTAACTCGGTTTATCAAGAAAACTGATAAACACGTGTTATCTGATGGTTTAATCGAACATGTTAACTTCTACCACGGCCCATGACACGTTGTAAAAAAATCATGAGAAACTGAAACGCAGCCCAGTACGACCTCACGAACGGACCAAATTACAACAAATAATACAAGGTTTTCGGTATTTTGTGGCCCCGGGTCAGAAATGGCAGTAAATCACATAAACTTTTTATTTTCTCAGATAAAGCTTCCACACAAATTTTGAGCATAAACGTAGGAGATTTGAGGGTGTCGGTATGCGATAAACGTTTTTCGGGGGTAACTCGGTTTATCGAGAAAATGAATAAATACGTGTTATCTGATGGTTTAATCGAACATGGTAACTTCTACCACAAACCAGGACACGAGGTAATAAAATCGTGAGAAACTGAAACACAGCCAATACGACCTCCCGAACGGCCCAAAATACAACCTATAATACGCGGTTTTCGGTATTTGGTGACCCTGGGTCAGAAATAGCAGTAAATCACAAAAACATTTTATTGGCTCAGATAAAGCATCCACACAAATATTGATCATAAACGGAGGAGATTTGAGGGTGTCTGTATGCGATAAACGTTTTTCGGGGGTAACTCGCTTTATCGAGAAAATGGATAAATACGTGTTATCTGATGGTTTAATCGAACAAGGTAACTTTTACCACCACTCAGGACACAAGTTAATAAAATCGGGAGAAACTGAAACAAAGCCCAATACGACCTCCCGAACGGCCCAAAATACAGCCTATAATACACGGTTTTCAGGTATTTGGTGACCCCGGATCAGAAATGGCAGTAAATCACACAAACATTTTATTGGCTCAGATAAAGCATCCACACAAATTTTTAGCATAAACGGAGGAGATTTGAGGGTGTCTGTATGCGATAAACGTTTTTCGGGGGTAACTCGCTTTATCGAGAAAATGAATAAATACGTGTTATCTGATGGTTTAATCGAACATGGTAACTTCTTCCACAGCCCAAGACACATGGTACAAAAATTGTGAGAAAATGAAACGCAGCCCAGTACGACCTCCCGAACGACCCAAATTACAGCCTATAATACACGGTTTTCGGTATTTTGTGGCCTGGGTAAGAAATGAGTGTAAATCACAAAAATATTTTATTTTCTCAGATAAAGCTTCCACACAAATTTTGAGTATAAAAGGAGGAGATTTGAGGGTGTCGTTATGCGATAAAACGTATTTTGGGGTGAGCTCGGTTTATCGAGAAAATGGATAAATACGTGTTATGTGATAGTTTAATCGAACATGGTAAATTCAACCACGACCCAGGACACGTAGTACAAAAATCGTGAGAAACTGAAACGCAGCCCAGAAAGACTTCCCGAACGGCTTAAATTGCAACCTATAATACACGGTTTTCGGTATTTTGCGGCACCGGGTAAGAAATGACTGTAAATCACAAAAAACATTTTATTTTCTCAGATAAAGTTTCCACACAATTTTTGAGTATAAACAGAGGAGAGTTTAGGGTGTCGTTATGCGATAAACGTTTTTCGGGTGGACTTCGGTTTATCGAGAAAATGGATAAATACGTGTTATGTGATGGTTTAATCAAACATGGTAAATTCAACCACGACCCAGGACACGTGGTACAAAAATCGTGAGAAACTGAAACGCAACCCAGTACGACCTCCCGAACGGCCAAATTATAGCCTATAATACACGGTTTTCGGTATTTTGCGACACCGGGTCAGAAATGAGTGTAAATCACAAAAACATTTTATTATCTCAGATAAAGTTTCCACACAAATTTTGAGCATAAACAGAGGAGATTTGAGGGTATCCGTATGCGATAAACGTTTTTCGGGGGTAACTCGGTTTATCGAGAAAATGGATAAATACGTGTTATCTGATGATTTAATTGAACATGGTAACTTCTACCACGGCCCAGGACACGTGATACAAAAATCATGGAAACAGGAAACGCAGCCCAGTACGACCTCCCGTACGGGCAAAATTACAGCCTATAATATTCGGTTTTAAGTATTTTGTGGCCCCGTGTCAGAAATGGCAGTAAATCACACAAACATTTTATTGGCTCAGATAAAGCTCCCACGCAAATTTTGAGTATAAACGAAGAAGATTTAATAGTGTCGGTAACCGATAAACATTTTTCGAAGGTACCTCTGTTTTTCGTGAAAATGTATAAATACTTATTATCTGTTGGTTTAATCGAATAGGGTAACTTGTAACACGGCCTAGGATTCCAGGTACAAAATTCGTGAGAAAACGAAACATGACCTCGTACGAACTCCCGAACGGCCCAAATTGCAGCCTATAATACACGGTTTTCGGTAATTTGCGACACCGGGTAAGAAATGACTGTAAATCACAAAAACATTTTATTTTCTCAGATAAAGCTTCCACACAAATTTTGAGTATAAACGGAGGAGATTTGAGGGTGTCGTTTTGCGATAAACGTTTTTCGGGTGGAACTCGGTTTATCGAGAAAATGGATAAATACGTGTTATGTGATGGTTTAGTCGAACATGATAAATTCAACCACGACTCAGGACACGTGGTACAAAAAATTTGCGGCACCAGGTCATAAATGCCTGTAAATCACAAAAACATTTTATTTTCTCAGATAAAGCTCCCACGCAAATTTTAAGCATAAACGGAGGAGATTTGATGGCGTCGGTAAGCGATAAACGTTTTTCAGAGGTACCTCTGTTTATCGTGAAAATGGATAAATACTTGTTATCTATAGGTTTAATCAAACAGGGTAATTACTAACACGGTTCAGGTTACGTGGTACAAAAATTGTGAGAAACAGAAACGCGGCCCAGTACGACCTCCCGAACGGCTCAAACTACAGCCTATAATACACGGTTTTTGATATTTTGTGGCCCCGGGTCAGAAATGGCAGTAAATCACACAAACATTTTATTGGCTCAGATAAAGCTTCCACACAAATTTTGAGCATAAACAGAGGAGATTTGAGGGTGTCTGTATGCGATAAACGTTTTTCGGGGTAACTCAGTTTATCGAGAAAATGGATAAATACGTGTTATCAGATGGTTTAATCGAACATGGTAACTTCTAACACAACCGAGGACACGTGGTAACAAAACCGTGAGAAACTAAAACGCAGCCCAATACGACCTCCCGAACGACCCAAATTAAAGCTTACTTCCTCCATTCAACTCCACTCTACCAAAAAATTTTTTCACATTTGCCGAGACGGGTTTTACACGGTAAATATCGTTAGCTATGTGTTTGCAAAAATTATAAAAGTTAGATATTAATAATGTACTCGTAAAGACGAATCAAACAAGATCACACATGAATATATTTTTTACTTATATATTGAGAGAAAATTGCAATTATATGATCGCTTGTGAATAGTGTACAAAAAAGAAAGTGGTAGAGTGGAGTTGAATGGAGGAAGTATAATATACGATTTTCAGTATTTTGTAGCCCCGGGTCAGAAATGGCAGTAAATCACACAAACATTTTATTGGCTCAGATAAAGCTTCCACGCAAATTTTGAGCATAAACGGAGGAGATTTGATGGTGTCGGTAACCGATAAACGTTTTTCGAAGGTACCTCTATTTATCGTGAAAATGGATAAATACTTGTTATATGTTGTTTTAATTGAACAGGGTAACTTATAACACGACCGAGGATTCGTGGTACAAAATTCGTGAGAAAACGAAACATGACCTAGTACGACCTCCCGAACGGCCCAAATTACAGCCTATAATACACTGTTTTCATTATTTTGTGGCCCCTGGTCAGAAATGACAGTAACTCACACAAACATTTTATTAGCTCAAATAAAGCTCCCACGCAAATTTTGAGCATAAACGGAGGAGATTTGAGGGTGTCCGTATGTGATAAACGTTTTTCGGGGGTAACTCGGTTTATCGAGAAAATGGATAACACGTGTTATCTGATGGTTTTAGTCGAACATGGTAACTTCTACCATGGCGCAGGACACGTGGTACAAAAATCCTGAGAAACTGAAACGCATCCAAGTACGACCTCCCGAACGGCCCAAATTACATCATGTAATACACGGTTTTCGGTATTTTGTGGCCCCGGGTCAGAAATGGCATCAAATCACACAAACATTTTATTGGCTCAGATAAAGCTTCCACACAAATTTTGAGTATAAACGGAGGAAATTTGAGGGTGTCCGTATGCGATAAACATTTTTCGGGGGCAACTCGGTTTATTGAGAAAATGGATAAATAAGTGTTATCTGATGGTTTAATCGAACATGGTAACTTCTACCACGGGCCATGACAGGTGGTATAAAAATCATGAGAAATTGAAACGCAGCCTAGTACGACCTCCCTAACGGCCCAAATTACAGCCTATAATACACGGTTTTTGGTATTTTGCGGCACCGGGTTAGAAATGACTGTAAATCACAAAAACATTTTATTTTCTCAGATAAAGCTTTCACACGAATTTTGAGCATAAACGGAGGAGATTTGAGGGTGTCCGTATGCGATAAACGTTTTTTGGGGTAACTCGGTTTATCGAGAATATGGATAAATAATTGTTATTTGATGGTTTAATCGAACATGGTAACTTCTACCACGACCCATGACACGTGGTACAAAAATCATGAGAAACTGAAACGCAGCCCAGTATGACCTCCGTAACGGCCCAAATTACAGCATATATGGTTCTATTGAACCTACCTTAAATTAGGAAACATTAGTTAATCAATCGTATCCCCTGGCATTAGAAATAATATTATATACTGGATTTTTTATTGGTTTTGCTGTAAAATTACCAATTATACCTTTACATACATGGTTACCAGATACCCCTGGGGAAGCTCATTACAGTACTTGTATGCTTCTAGCGGGAATCTTATTAAAAATGGGAGCATATGGGTTGGTTCGGATCAATATGGAATTATTAACTCATGCTCATTCGATATTTTCGCCTTGGTTGATAATAATAGGTGCAGTGCAAATAATCTATGCAGCTTTAACATCTCCTGGACAACGCAATTTAAAAAAAAGAATAGCTCATTCCTCTGTATCTCATATGGGTTTTATAATTATAGGAATTAGTTCTATAACTGAAACGAGACTGAACGGAGCCATTTTACAAATAATTTCTCATGGATTTATTGGTGCTGCACTTTTTTTCTTTGCGGGAACTAGTTACGATCGAACACGTCTTGTTTATCTCGATGAAATGGGCGGAATAGCTATTCCAATGCCAAAAAATTTTACACTATTAAGTAGTTTTTCCATGGCATCCCTTGCATTGCCGGGCATGAGTGATTTCATTGCAGAATTAATAGTCTTTTTTGGAATAATTACAAGCCAAAAATTACTTTTAATGCCAAAGATACTAATTATTTTTGGAATGGCAATTGGAATGATATTAACTCCTATTTATTCATTATCTATGTTACGTCAGTTTTTTTATGGATATAAGTTATTTAATATTACAAACTCTTATCTTTTTTAATCTGGTCCCCGAGTGGTCCCCGAGAATTTTTTGTTTCGACTTCTATCTTTCTACCAGTAATAGGTGTTGGCGTTTACCCGGATTTTGTTCTTTCATTATCCGCTGAGAAGGTCGAAGCTATTCTATCAAAAAAAAATTCTAGATAAGTTTCATTTAAGGAAATGAAAAAGTAGTCGTTTTTATCTTTCTATTTGTATATTTGTAAGAAGAATGACTGAATTTTAATTAAAATTAAGGCACTTTAGACATTTGTGAGAACCATTAAACTAAAATGGTTCTCACCTGTTTATAAGTTGATAAGAAAAATCTTGGACTATATTTGTATTCGTAAAGTCTTTTCTTTTCTTCAATTAAATTTTAAATTTAATTTAGAATGAACCATAACTATGTAGCCCTATTGGCTATTCCTAAGAGATTAACTCCAAAATAGCATATCCAAATTATAAGAAAGCCTATAAAAGCTACAATTGCATAATTTGCACCCTGAAAAATTTTATTTGTTCTAATATGTAAATAAATTGCAAATACAGTCCAAGTAATAAATGCCCAAGTTTCTTTTGGGTCCCAATTCCAATATGAGCCCCACGCCTCATTTGCCCATACTGCTCCTGAAAGAATACCCACGGTTAAAAGGATAAATCCTAAACTAATAACACGATAACTCCAATGATCCAGTTGTTCAATCAATTGAGATCTATAATAATTTTTAACAGAAAAGGCAGAAACGCTTTCTAAAATATTGTATTTTTCGCTCATGTGTGGAATTTCACTGAAGAAAAAGGACTCGTTTAATAAATGTTTTCTTTTATCAAAAAAGGTTATTTTATCTTTTTGAAAGAGAATGATTAAAAGTGCTACTGATAATAATGATCCGCATAAAAGAGCAGCATAACCTAGTACCATCATACTTACGTGCATCATTAACCAATGGGATTGAAGAGCGGGTACTACTATTGAAGATTGGTGCATTTTCGTTAAAAGGCCTGAAGTAGCAAAACCTTGGGTAAAAATAGCACTTGGTGCAGTTATTGCACTTAAACTCTTTTTTTTGTTTTTAAAATATGGAATCATATGAATAATGTAAAAACTCCAGGAAAGGAAGATTAATGATTCAAATAAATCACTTAATGGAAAATGTTTCCTATAAACCCAACGCGTAATTAATAATCCCGTTAGCGAAAAAAAAGTAACTATCACGCCTTTTTCTAATGAATTATATACCCATACTTTTTCATTGACTACTAAAGTTATCAAATGGAGTGTAATTACAACGGAAACCGTTGAAAACGAAGTATGCGTCAAAATTTGTTCTAAAGTCGAAAATATCATATAAAATTATATCTATATATATAAAAGAAATCCTTCAATTAAAAAAGATCAAATGAAAAAATACGAAAGAAATAAATTTTATCATTATTATTCATTATGGTCTAAAGAACTGTTGAATTCTTTTGATAAATTTTAAGATGCCATGCCGCCACTCGGACTCGAACCGAGATGCTCTCGCGCTGCTTCCTAAGAGCAACGTGTCTACCAATTTCACCATAGCGGCTTGTTTTAAATCATAATAGTCTTTTTTTTATTCAATCGTCGAGAGTAATTCTTTTTTTTTAGGAAACTATAAATTTGATAAATAAAAGATAATTCGCAAATGTAAAAATATTTTGTAAGTAAATTTGAAAGTACTGCTTTGATTTGACAATCGACTGTCATGTCGTTTAGATTTTGAATTTTTGTAAATAAAATATTCTCTCTCTCACTCCGGGGTATACCACAAAAAAGTTTTTTCTCGTTTTCTTTTCATTTAATTTATATTAATCATTATTTATCTTATGTCTAAATTAGTAAATAACAAATGAATATGAACCCATAAAAATCTTTAGATCACATTTGAAATACGACACCGAACGCTTTTTTCTTAAATGGATACTTTATAGATCCAAAAAAATTAACGTATAGAATAGCAAAGGATATTTTATTTGTCTATGGGTTCTTTTTTATTTGAACAAAACAATTTACTATTAATATAATAGTGAACTGAACATGTTATATAATAAAAGTTGTTCGTTTTATATTTTAAAATTTCTAAAAACTTTGAGAATTTTGTTGTGACAAAACAAATGGATTGATGGGCAAAAACTCCTCATCTTATAAATTCAAAAATAAAATAAAAAACCAACGATGATTATATATTTTTGCTTTTTAAAAAAGACCCCTTTTTGGTTGACATAAGAGGTATTCTTCTACATATCATAAGAACTACATATCATAAGAAAAAGTCACATTTTTTTATAAACATTAATTAATAAATAAATAAAAGAAATTTAATTTTAAAATTCTGACGAAAAATTTGTTTTAATTTTTCATTTAAAATTAAATTTCGTCAGAATTTAGGATGTTAATTTGTTCTGTTAGGATCTTGTTTTTGAATCAGATCCATTCTGATTATTCCAAATTTTGAGTACTTTTTTTTTAGTACAAAAAAACTTTTTGAATTCCTGTATAAAGAGATTTTGCTAACGAAAAAGCTTTTAACGCCGCCCAATACCCCCTTTTTTCCAAAATTTTTTACGAATACGCTTTTTGGAAATAGAAGTGCCCTTTTTTGGAACTGCCATTTCAAATTTAATTTATTCCTCATTATTATAGTTGGATGTGAAAGACATCTATTGTTTAAAAAAATCTTTGTTTCTTATTCATTATCTATGTATTTTTATTCTAGATGATAACCAAATTTTGTATGGAAAAACAAAAATTATAAATTATTTATTAAATAATAATATGGGTGATTAGTAGAAATAAACTATTCTATGATCCAGAGACTATTAATAAATAAATTCATCTGAAACTCAAAATTCTTAGTAATTAATGACTAATATCTATATAAAACACGCCGACAAATTTGAAAATCCACTACTTACTTAATCTTAATTGAAAAACTTTACTTTAGTTTGTTGAAAACATAAAGACTTTTTCTATATTTTTTTGTATTTAGACTGCAAAAGAATCAAAAAAATTTGTGTACAACGGGTTAATAATTCCTAACTTATTTTAGAATAAACTAATTTGTTTGTATCATTAGAGCTTTAGTAAGTAATTTTTATAGTCTAAAGACGAATTCGAAATGATTTCAATATAATTTTTTTTTATCTTCTTTCCTTCATTTTATTTATTTTATATATTCAAATTTTTTTACTAAAAACTAAGTAGTCATTTTTATTAACAAATTTTATATTTGACCAATAAGAACTTCTTGATTTGAATATTAAAAAAATTAAACATCTATGTATATTAATTTAATGTTATTATATATCGTGATTTGTAATAGATTTCTTTCAAAATAAAGATGACTATAAAAAAAATTTAAAAAAATTTTCTATTATTATTATGGAACATATATACCAATATGCATGGATCATACCCTTCATTCCACTTCCAGTTCCTTTCTTAATAGGAGCGGGACTTCTCCTTTTTCCAACAGCAACAAAAAATCTTCGGCGGATGTGGGCGTTTTTTAGTATTTATTTGTTAACTATAGCTATGATTTTTTCGATGACGCTGGCGATTCAACAAATAAATACTAATTCCATTTATCAATATGTATGGTCTTGGACTATTAATAATGATTTTTCTTTAGAATTTGGTTATTTGTTCGATCCACTTACTTCTATTATGTTAGTCTTAATAACTACTGTTGCAAATTTGGTTCTTATTTATAGCGATAATTATATGTGTTATGATCAGGGATATTTAAAATTTTTTGCTTATATGAGTTTTTTCAATACTTCCATGTTAGGATTAGTTACTAGTTCAATTTTAATACAAATTTATATTTTTTGGGAATTAGTTGGAATGTGTTCGTATCTATTAATAGGTTTTTGGTTTACACGCCCCATTGCCGCGAATGCTTGTCAAAAAGCGTTTGTGACTAATCGTGTAGGTGATTTTGGCTTATTATTAGGAAATTTAGGTCTTTATTGGGTAACAGGCAGTTTAGATTTTCGTGATTTGTTTGAAATATTTACTAACTTAATTAAAAATCATGAAGTTAATATTTTATTTTGTATTTTATGTACTTTCTTCCTATTTTCTGGTGCAGTTGCAAAATCTGCACAATTTCACCTTCATGTATGGTTACCCGATGCTATGGAGGGTCCTACTCCGATTTCAGCTCTCATACATGCTGCGACCATGGTCGCAGCAGGTATTTTTCTAGTTGCTCGTCTTTTTCCTCTTTTCATAGTTCTACCTTATATAATGTATGTAATTGCTTTTATAGGTATAATAACTGTATGTTTAGGAGCTACCTTAGCTCTTGCTCAAAAAGATATTAAGATAAGTTTAGCTTATTCTACAATGTCTCAATTGGGTTATATGATGTTAGCCCTAGGTATGGGTTCTTATCGAGCTGCTTTATTTCAT
>JAIUZE010072334.1:0-10770 GCA_022085475.1 Heliosperma pusillum | reverse complement strand
TACCAGCTTCCCTACGAGGTTATATTTTATTTATCGGGATTCACATGATAGGGTTATATCGATAGGTTATATGTGTTACTTGTTTCATAACATGAAAAGCATATCCTATATGTTAAGGTTTTGTAATTTTCCATATACATTGCTTTTATGTTATTCATGTTTTATTAAACTCGACATTTCGTGGCTGGGAGAACTCGGAGTTACTCCCCACTGACTGTGGCTTCCGTGTTTATATTTAATGCGGTTGGCAGGTTTGTGATGCATACATTGGGTACATTGACGAGCTAGTGAGCGAAGTATTTACCTTGGACCTATATTCGGTTCTTTAGGATTGTATATTATTATACACTCTTTTATTTCCGTATTTATAAGGGAGATATGTCTCCCGTCTTGTATATTTCTTTTGTATAATATTATTTCCGTTTTGTAAGGAACCTTTTTATTTATGACACCTTCGTTATGTATTCTCTTATCTTTTATGTATTTAAATAATTTTTTTTTTCTTTCCGCAAATTTGAGGGTGTCACAGCGTGATCATCCCAGCTTATGATATTTCTCCGATGTGGGACAATTCTTCTATTTATACATAGTATATTCACCACACTTACATTACTTTTCCATGTGAGACAAATAACATATTTGGCAGTTAGCATTAAAATTATTATCTATGGTACTTTCTTAAATTATTATTTATGATATTTTCCTAAATTAATTTTGATGATGTAAATTTTGTTAAGGTAGAGATAATAATACATACATTTAAGATCTCCGTAAGATAATACTTGAGAGATTCAAAAGACTTTGGGTGAATATCTGAGTTGAAGGATGACTCATTTTCACAATATTTTTTTGTAAAATGAATGTAAAATTTTTTATATAAAAATTATAAGCACCACTTGAATATAATATAGGAAATGTATATTGAGATAAATAAAAGATTTTTCACTTTATTTTTTAATGATATTCTCCTAAATTAATTTTTTATGATGTAAGTTTTACTAAGGTAGATACAAACTTTTAAGATCTCTTTATTAATTAAGAAATATTTAAGAGATTCAAAAGATTTTGATTTGATATCTAAGTTCCAAGGATGACTCTTATTTATAAGTATAGGATTACCCCAGCTTATGATAATTTTCTGATGTTGGACAATTATTCTATTTATACGTAATATATTTACCACACTTGTATTATGTTTCAATGTGGGACAAATAACTTATTAAGTAGTACACCATCGAAATTATTACTTATATAATACTTTCCTAAATTTTCTAAATTAAGTTTGATGATGTAAATTTCACTATTGTGGAGTTAATAATACAAAATTTTAAAGGTTCATTAAACCAATAATACTTAAGAGACTAAAATGACTCATATTTATAATCACTCCACCTCATGATATTTTTCGATATGAGATAATTTTATAATTTACACTTAGTATATATATATGTTCCACAAATACATTATATTTCAATGTGGGACTAATAACAAATTAAGTGTGACTATTATAATTCCATTTTGTTAAGAGCTCTCCAAAACAATCATTAAGAGACTAACAAAATTGTGAGTTTATACCTAAGTTCAAGGATGACTCATATTTATAATCATAGATCATCCTATGTTATAATATTTTTTCAATGTGGGACAATTTACGATTTATAGGTAATATATTCACCACACATACATTATTCTTCAATGTGGGACTAACAACAAACTAAGTAGTACACCATCTTTTTTCATATAATATTTATTTCTTAACCTTTACTAAACTGTTATATTAATATTAGAATAATAAAAAAATATTTTAAATGTCATTTATTAAAATTTTAAAGTCATTTATTAACATAACAATATACAAAATAGTTTAAAAGCTCGTGTGATGATCATATGTATGATCACTTCACCTTATGATAATTTTTTAATGTGGTAAAATTTTACTATTTATATGTAGTATATATTCACCAGTCACCATACATATATTGTTTTTCAATATGGGACAAGTAACACATTAAATAGTTTACCATCAAAATTATTATTTAAGATACTTTTCTAAATTAATTTTTAATGATATAAATTTCAATATAGTGAAAATTATAATACAAACTTTTAAGAGCTCCGTAAGACAATATAAGAGGCTAAAAAAATTTTAGGTTGAAACTTTATTTCCCAATATGATTCATATTGGTAATCATAAGATCACCCACCTTATGATAATTTTCTGATGTGGGACAATTCTACTATTTATAGGTAATATATCCACCACATCTACATATTTTTTCAATGTGGGATAAATAATATACTAAGAATTACACCAAGTATGTGCAAATAATATGAGTTTCTATACTTTGCAAGGTTTTTTTCACCGCGAATCTAATTATATTATCTTCATAATTATTTTTACAATACTTCCATTTTTTTAATAATACATTTTAAAAAAGTAAATTTTATTTATGTAAATTTAACAATTGTGAAGATAATAATAGACAAACTTTTAAGAGATGTCTAAGACAATATTTAATAGACTTAAAAGATTTTAATTTGTTATATAAGGTGCAAGAATGATTCCTATATTCAATCATAGGATCACCCACCTTATGTTACTTTTATGATGTGGGACAATTTTACTATTTATACATAGTATATTCACCACATCTAAAAACTTTTAAGAGAACTCCAAGACAATATTTAAGAGATTCAAAATTTTTGAGTTAATACTTAAGGTTTAAGGATGACTCCTATTTATAATCATAGGATTACCCACTTTATTATTTTTTCGGTGGACAATTCTGCTATTTATATGTAACGTATTTATCACATCTACATTATTTTTCAATGTGGGACAAATAATATTTATGAATTTAGTTTTTATTTAAAGAGTTTCTAAAAACCTGAAAAGTTGATAATATTATTAGAAAAATAATTAATTTAAAAAATATAATCAAAATCTAAGAGTTCAACTCTAACTTGGAAAGTATATGTATGAATTTAACGTTGAAAAGTTGATAATATTATAAGGAAAATAATTAATTTAAAAAATATAATCAAAATCTAAGAGTTCAACCATAACGTAAGAATTACACCAAGTATGTGCAAATAATATGAGTTTCTATACTTTGCAAGGTTTTTTTCACCGCAAATTTAATTATATTATCTTCATAATTTTTTTTTTACAATACTTCAATTTTTTTAATAATACCTTTTTTTAAAATTAAATTTTGATTATGTAAATTTAACAATTGTGAAGATAATAATAGACAAACTTTTAAGAGATGTCTAAGACAATACTTAATAGACTTAAAAGATTTTAATTTGTTATATAAGGTGCAAGAATAATTCCTATATTTAATCATAGGATCACCCACCTTATGTTAATTTTATGATTTGGGACAATTTTACTATTTATACATAGTATATTCACCACATCTAAAAACTTTTAAGAGATTTCTAAGACAATATTTAAGAGATTCAAAAATTTTGGGTTAATACTTAAGGTTTAAGGATGACTCCTATTTATAATCATAGGATTACCTACTTTATTATTTTTTCGATAGACAATTCTGCTATTTATATGTAACATATTTATCACATCTAAATTATTTTTCAATGTGGGACAAATAATATTTATGAATTTAGTTTTTATTTAAAGAGTTTCTAAAAAGCTGAAAAGTTTATAATATTATTAGAAAAATAATTAATTTCAAAAATATAATCAAAATCTAAGAGTTCAACTCTAACTTGGAAAGTATATGTATGATTTTAATGTTGAAAAGTTGATAATATTATAAGGAAAATAATTAATTTAAAAAATATAATCAAAATCTAAGAGTTCAACCATAACATAAGAATTACACTAAGTATGTGCAAATAATATGAGTTTCTATACTTTGCAAGGTTTTTTTCACCGCAAATCTAATTATATTATCTTCATAATTGTTTTTACAATACTTCAGTTTTTTTAATAATACCTTTTAAAATTAAATTTTGATTATGTAAATTCAACAATTGTGAAGATAATAATAGACAAAATTTTAAGAGATGTTTAAGACAATACTTAATAGACTTAAAAGATTTTAATTTGTTATATAAGAAGCAAGAATGATTCCTATATTTAATCATAGGATCACCCACCTTATGTTAATTTTATGATGTGGGACAATTTTACTATTTATACATAGTATATTCACCACATCTAAAAACTTTTAAGAGATTTCTAAGACAATATTTAATTTAAGAGATTCAAAACTTTTGGGTTAATACTTAAGGTTTAAGGATGACTCCTATTTATAATCATAGGATTACCCACTTTATTATTTTTTTGATGGACAATTCTGCTATTTATATGTAACATATTTATCACATCTACATTATTTTTCAATGTGGGACAAATAATATTTATGAATTTAGTTTTTATTTAAAGAGTTTCTAAAAAGCTGAAAAGTTGATAATATTATTAGGAAAATAATTAATTTAAAAAATATAATCAAAATCTAAGAGTTCAACTCTAACTTGGAAAGTATATGTATGAATTTAATGTTGAAAAGTTGATAATATTATAAGGAAAATAATTAATATAAAAAATTATAATCAAAATCTAAGAGTTCAACCATAACTTGGAAAGTATATGTATGAATTTAATTTTTATTTTAAGAGTTTCTATAAAGGTGGAGTCACTCACGTGCCTTGAAAAAAGCCTCTTTTATATATATATATTGATTCATGTATTTCCATTGTACGCAAAATTAGCATATAAAAAATTGAATGTATCCTACAACCTATAAAATACGGAAGGTGATATACAACTATTCCATATTTCCATGTTCTCACAAAAATGGTGATACACTACAACACCTAATAATATAATTAAATCTGAAGATTATAAAATTCTACCATGAAAGTTAGATTGAATTAAATTAATGTACAGAAACCTAAACAAACACTATTACGTTAATATGTTTATATATATATATATATATATATATATATATATATATATACATGTATTTTCATTCAAAAATTTATAATCACCACTTCACGTTATATTGTTTTTTATTTATGTTTCTTACTTTTGTTGTGTTTATTTATTTGAATCTTGCGGTTTATATTGTGTTTAAATCTTATTGTAGCATTAGTCTACAAATACGTTGTTTTTGCTTTGAATCAAACTATTCACTAATGATTTTTTGACAAGTCTTATCTATTTATGTGTAGGTTAATATATATTACTATGTATGATTTTTTGACAAGTCTTATCTAATGACCCGTAAAAAGTATAACAAATGACCCTAATAAATACTACTAGACACAACACAATTTAGTGTTGTCAATTGTCTTAGAGATCTCTTAAAAGTTTGTATCCACATTAGTGAAACTTACATCAGCAAAAACTAATTTAGGAAAATATCATAAAAATAAAGTGAAAAATCTTTTATTTACCTCAATATACATTTCCTGTATTATATTCAAGTGGTGTTTATAATTTTTATATAAAATTTTTTACATTAATTTCACAAAAAAAAATATTGTGAAAATGAGTCATCCTTCAAACTTAGATATTCACCCAAAATCTTTTGAATCTCTTAAGTATTATCATACAAAGATCTTAAAAATTTGTATTATTATCTCCACCTTAATGAAATTTAGGTCATCAAAATTAATTTAGGAAAATATCATAAATAATAATTTAAGAAACGTATCATAAATAATAATTTTAATGGTAACTAAAATATGTTATTTGTCTCACATTGAAAAGTAATGTTGGTGTGGTGAATATACTATGTATAAATAGAGGAATTGTCCCACATCGGAGAAATATCATAAGCTGGGATGATCACGCGATTACAAATAAGAGTTGTCCTTGGAACTTAGAGATGAACCTTAAGTCATTTAAGTCTCTCAAATACTCCCTATCGTCCCTTCATTTGTTTGCCTTTTTTTAAGTGTATTTTAATCAAAGGCAAACAATTGATTAAGACGAACAAAGTATTGTTTTAGAGAGCTCTTAAAATTTTGTATTAATTATAAAAATAAAATAGTTAGATTCGCGGTAAAATAAAATGCTATCATGCATTACAGTATAGAATTTCATATTATTTGCATATACTTTGTGTAATTCTTAGTATGTTGAAGTATATCTCACATTGAAAAATAATGTATGTGTGGTAAATAAACTAATACCTATAAATAGTAGAATTGCCTCATATTACCATAAGGTGGGGTGATCAAACCAAAATCTTTAGAGTTTCTTAAAAATTGTCTTAGAGAGCTTAGATCCTAGGTACTTTGGATCATTTTTCGAGTCATAATATAGATCAAATATAACTTGAGTTCCGACAAGGTTGGTAACAAATTCTCCCTCCTATTCTAAATAACCTTCCCTCTTTCTTTTTTCATCTATTCACAATACCTTTCCCCTTTCTTTATTTAGTACACTTTTATAATTATTTTAATCAACTCACCCCACAACAATACTCCCACAATACTCATACTTTATCTTATTTTAATCACCTCACCCTACAAAGTACTTATTTTAATCCCTTTACCTCCAATAATACCCCACAATACCTTCCCTCTCTCCAATCACCTCACCCCACCATCATATTTTATCTTATTTAATTACCAACCCTTAATTTTTGTTCCATCCATGAAGAGGGAATGTTATGTAGAAATGTAGAATAGGAGGGAGTATTTAAAATACAAGTTGAATCAATATATCAATATTATTTTTTAAAAAATTACGGAGTATGTTTTATTATAGTCTTAAAACTTCAAAAGTTTATTTTTATAAGTTAACTGTTATAGGAAAATTACGAAAAATGAAATTAACGTAGACCCGTGCATCGCACGGGCATGAAATCTAGTAAACTTATATATTGTGGTGTGAATTTCCCTATTTTAATCAGCAAAAAACAAAAGAAATTGATGTACATGTGATAAATTTACAAGGATAACATTAATTTTATAATTTAACAAAATTAAGCAACTAAACAATTTTAGTGACCATGTTACATTAGTACCTATGCCACGTGACAATGGTCATCCTTTATAAATCAAGATATAAACTAAAATTAAGTTTTGTTGCTAAAAATCACAATATTCTAAAATTATGAAGCAAAATATGAAAAATAAAGAAACATAAAAAAAAAACTTCATAAGTACCGTATCTAAATAATTTTCGCCCATAAAACCATAAGGGTTTTTATTAAACTTAAAATGAAAAAAATCATCAATTTATATAACGATACTAAGTTCTAACAACATGTTTAACGTTTAATATAAAAATATAATATTATTTTTTTACTTTTTCTGCTTTTTTTTTTTACATATATCCCCTCTTAAAAACCATGCAATTGCATGAGTTTAAACTAGTAATTTGATCAATTGGACTAGCTATGGATAAGGGGGCCTAAAGAAAGATGTTAGTACATGGAATTTGTTTCATAGGCATTCCTATATAAAGGATGGAGTTCATTTGAAAAATTACACACAACAATCTCACAAAATATATATCAAACAAGGTGACTACAAAGTCGGGGTTTGAGGGTGTGAGAGGTACTACAACGGGTGTTTTAATACAATAATTAATCGGTTACTCTAGGGGTAATATTGGTGGCATTTACTAATATTGCCGGAACCCTAGAGGTTGTTATAATTAATTATTGTGGTTTCCTAATTGGTATTTATTCGAGACGGGTTACGTTATACTGGTACTATTATTGTAGTGGATTCTAATCTATTTGCCTAGTTGGTTTTACTTCCGGTTTGAAAGATTTCTGTAACAACCCGAAAAGTACCCAATTTTTCTAGTAAAAATATTTACTAACACTTTTCAGTAGACTTAAGGTTTTAAAATAGAAATTTTTGTTCCGAGTCGTATTTTGAAATTCCGCGTTCGTATTTGGAATTTCTGAGAGATTTCATGAAAAGACCGTGTTTAGTCATCTTTGACTTTTCTTGACTTTTAAGTCGTCTTTGACTTTTCTTGACTTTTTAAAGTCGTCATCGACTTTTCTTGACTTTTAAGTCGTCATAAACTTTTTCTTGACTTTTAAGTCATCATTGACTTTTCTGGATTTTTAAGTCGACTTTGACTTTCGTTGACTTTTCCCGACTCGCCTTGTAAGTTTGAAGACCGAAATTTTATTTAAAAAAATAATATTTTTGATTTATTTTTATTAAGATTTATTAAGATTTATCATAATTTAATATAATTATTTTGAATTGATTCGGAATTTAAAGAATAACTTTTACGGTTTTAACCGAACGTCATTTAACTATTCCCGAGTCATCGTAAATCCCGAAACAAAACCGAAACTCGACTTTGGCATGAGTCACACGCCTATGTCATGATTTTCCACTCACAATTAGATATTTTAATTGTTTTGATTAAACTAATAATAATATCTAGATATTTATTAACTTTATCGATCAGTTAACGAAAATTACGCAAATCGAGAAAAATCAGACCCGGTTCTTGCCAATCCCACACGGCTCTTCCACCCTCTAATAGGGCTTGATATTTTCATTACTTTTGATTACAATATCATAATATCTAGATATTTAGTGTAATTACCTTAATATCGAATTATATTTAATCGATTACCGTAAAATAATTATTAAACCTGAGTCAATTACGTAACAACAATTTCAAAACCCGACATCCATTTTTCCCTATATTTACACGGCTCCCTCACCCCACTTTACTCACTAACAACTTTTCATTTTACAATAAATCAATTTAAGATCAAAATATCACTTTTTTTAATCGTTCTTGAGCGTTCTTCGTGTTCTTCATCCGTTCTTCATCGTTCTTGAGCAAAATCCTCATAAAACCTTCATTTCTTATCTAAATCCGTCCTAACTTATATTTCTAGAATCTCCTCTTCGCTCTCCATCTTCTAGTACGGTTTATTGTCAATTCCGTCAAAATCGTTTTCAACATTTAATTTATGGAAAATCAAGTTTAAGTTCTAATAATGTTTTCTTGTCATTTCTTATAGGGGAAGATTTTGAAGACGAGTTTGGAGACTCGTATATTTTGGGTGAAGATTAGTAGGAGGGTTTCTTGGTTTATACTTCTTATTTTGGTGCTAAGTGACTTGTCTAGCTAAGGTAACGATTCCGAGTTACTCGACGGATATATGTTACATAGCTTTTGTTTTCTTTAGTTTTTGGTTCATCTTTAGTTTGTGTTAATATTATTATGATTTTATGATTTTTAGTTAGTAACATGATAAGTTGTTAATTTTATTATGTTGTATGAATTTATAAACATGTTAGTGTTCTTGACAAATTTTTATGATTTCTTCATAATCATGATTTTTGTATGATTGATGGTTGTTTTGGATGTTTAAAAATGGATGTTGTTAATTAAAAACATGTTAGAATTAATTTGGAATTGGGGTTGTTGTTTTGGTGGTGGCCGGAAATGGGTGGCTGGAAACCGGACCCAAACCAGCCGGTTCAGGCCGGTTCAGGCCCGGTCCAGACCGGTCTGGGTTGGTCCTTGGTGGGTCCGGGTTTTGGTCTTTGAGTTGTGTCGATGTTTGATTGTTATGTTGTTGTTTTGACGGGTTTTAATTATGTTAAAGCATGCGGGAAATATTAGGAAACGGTTTTTAGTAAAGTTGATAAAAGGCCAAAACAGCCCAAAATAGGCCGTGGGGCCCAGTCCAGGCCCGTGTCAGGTTGGCCCAAAATCAGCCCGTGGGTCCCACTTTGGGACTTGTGACGGTTTTTGAGTTATGGTCATTTTATCGTGTTTTGTAATATTTAGCAAGTGGGAAATATTAATAAGTAAAATATTTAATTAAAAAGGTTTTTCATGAAATTATTATTTCTCACATGTTAGAAATTATAATACGAGACCGTAGTTTAATTTGATATCCTTAAGTCAAGCGGGTTTTTGTATAATTTTAATTATTCACATGTTAGAGGTTGGAATAAATAACATGAATTGAATATGATTATTCTTGTTCAAACCGAGATGACTAAGACTCTGTTTCTAGCCGGTTTGACCAAACGGGTTTGGTCAAACTAAGATCTAGTCAGCCCCGTTTTGACTGATGACCCGTCGCGGGACTCGGGTCGGGGATTTGTCTTCAAGTAAGGTTTATTTAATTATTGAATTAGCCTTAGTAGATATGAGGCGATATGATATTTGAATATGATTTATATGCAATTAGTCACATGATAGGATGTTTTCCCGTGACTGTTTGATTATATGGTTGGTGTCGTGTGGACTAAGTACCCATAGAGAATTATGAGTATATGGCGTCTTGACCATTCTAATTCTAAATGAGTATCTTGGACCATGACATTGATAGGCCCGTACTATCTTTAACGAGTATATAGTTCACTGCTTGATAGCTTTTGTGTCACGGCCGGGGGGGCTTATCTCCAAGTCGGGGCATGGCATCCTAAGAGTTCCGCTTTGGGAAGGGAGCCAGCTTAAGTACTAGCCATCTCTGCTTAGGGGGTCGCCTAGTAGAGTTTCTCATAGACGGTTCTGTCATGGGACGGGGAATGGCATAGCTGTTGTCGCTAGGTCTGATCAGTCTAGGACTAGGATGTTTTCCTACCTTGTGGTATAGCCTCGAGTTACAGAAGTCGACTATTGACGGTCCTAAGAACTTCTGCCTGTTTGTAGACGTATTGGTCTTTCATGTTTGTATGATTCTATGAGTTCTAGAAGGTGAGATGCAAGCCGGCTAGGATTGATAGAGTTTGGATTACCGATTGTTACTGATTCACATGATTACGTGTTGATTAGGG
>JAIUZE010072333.1:0-27136 GCA_022085475.1 Heliosperma pusillum | reverse complement strand
TTTGAAGAAGCAAGCTTGACCAAGTGAAAGGCATTTCAAGAAGGTTCACTAATTCGAAAGAGAGAAGAAGCAAAGACAGTTTCGTAGTAGTCGGAAGATCAATCAATTGGGCGGAAGAATTCATCGCCTTGCATCAAACCCTATCAACAAACCCGATTGGAGAGGTCAAGGGGGATGATGGAAGTCAAATCAAAGCAAAGGAAGATGAAACGTTATTCAACCGCTTCTAGATGTCCACATACCCGATCGGGTAAGTGGTGTACCCGATCGGGTAAGTGTGCTGCTTCGAGCATGACGGCTTCAACCTCCTATTTTTGTCTTATGTGTTTAATGCCCAACCTCTTCTCCACGAAACCCTAATGCTATAAATAGATGCTCTAGCCCCTCTTCTCAAATCATCTCATCCATCTTACAATCCTTTTCTCTTGTCTTCTTACATTTCTCCTTAGATTAGGAGGAGGGGGAACTAGCCTCCCTTCTCTCATTTTCTTCTTCTTTTGTCTTTTTTTCTTAGTTTATTTCTGTCCATTTCATATCAAAACATTAGGTTAGATCAATAAGAATTTCATCCTTGTAATCTCCTTTGTGTGGTTCAAGCGTTGTAATTGGTGGATCGTTTATTATGTGCAAGGATTTTCTATTATTGTTATCATTATCGTCATATAGGTATTTCTGTTTTATCCCTTGTTTAATGTTCTTATTGTTTTCCATTTAATTGTTATTCGCTTTACATATTGTCTTAGATTCATTTTAGTACCGTTATAATTGTTGTTTCATTTCCTAGATTGTCAATTAGCGTCGTTATTATCGCCATATAAAGAGTCAAAATAAAATAAACATGTCAATCCTAGTTTTCATTGTTAATATCATTTTAGATTTAGACATTATCATGAGTAAGTAGTCACCTTTCTACGGTGTAGGGTAGCCATGTTAGATTGATTAAAAGATGTTAATTGGATAAAAGAAATTTTGCCTTTAAAACGTTGTGTCTATGCATGTTTGGATTGTAACGATAGTTAACGACTTCTGGCCGGAAATCATCGACTAAAATGGAATTCTTTTCCAAGGTAGAAATACGCGAATTGAATAGACAAAGCATGACATGGTGGATTAAGACCTAGTAAATCGCCTAAAAGCCTGCTAGACCATCTGATCTATGATTGTAATGAACACATCATTATTACGAACTCACAATGAATTATTTGCATATCCTAAATCCAATTTCATCAATATGTCAATCTACATGTGTGAACCTACTTCCCTAGATGTTTTTCATCATTGTTAATTCATCATTAGCTTTATTGTTTTCATTTTAGTTTGCTTTTATTTTGTTTTCATTTATGCTCTTCATTAGTTTAGAAATCAAATCCTCAAAACCCAGATATTCGTTAGATAAGACCCAATTGCGAGACATTTCACATTCTATAGGAAACACCATCTCCCTGAGGATCGACCCCTACTTCCCTAATTACATTGATTTGTTATTAGCCTAGTCTGGGTAATTTATCTTTGTATTGGGCTTGCGACAGACCCGATCAAATTTTGGCGCCGTTGCCGGGGAGCACGGTTTAGTTTTCCTTTTTCTTGTGATTTTTATCGCAATCAGTTTTATCTAGTCTTTAAGAACCCAAATTCCTTTAGACATCTCTTGATTTTTCATCTTAGCTTTCCAATCTTATGCCCAGATCTTCTAGACTAGGGACCCCTATCTCTTTAGATCCCGACCTAGAAAGAACCCTGCGTAGGAGACGAAAGCTATTCAACGAAATTTCAAAAGCTTCTGATACTTTAAGTTTAGATCGTATTCGTGAGAAATACTCGGATATTTTATCTAATCTCGAAGGAGAAGAAGATCCATTCTCATCTCCATTCACAAAAACCACCCAATCTTCAATTTCCATCTTCATCTTCACAAAATAAAATGGTTCGACTTTCAGACCATTCCAAACCCACCACAGAAACACTTCCAAGGGGTATTGCTACACCCCAAATCGAAGCCCAAAACTTTGAAATCAAACCTGCCTTCATTAACCTTATAGAAAGAAGTCAATTTAGTGGCAATGCCACAGAAGATCCCAACCTTCACATCCAAAACTTCTGTGACTATTGCTCCACTATTACACAAACTGGAGTCACCCAAGGGCAAATTAGAGAGATGCTGTTCTCATTTTCTTTGAGGGGTAAGGCAAAGTTGTTGATACATAGCCTTGATAAGGTTACATTAGGTATAACCGATTAGGAGAGTTTAGCTCTTGCCTTCTACCAAAAGTACTTTCCCCCAGAAAAGACCGCTTTGTTGAGAAGTCAAATCACTAGTTTCCGACAAGGGGACGATGAGAGACTATATGAAGCTTGGGAGAGGTACAAGGACTTGCAAAGAGAGTGTACTTATCATGGGTTAGATTCATGGTTCCTTGCCATCACATTCTATAATGGGTGTTATATAGAGTCCCGTCGTATCCTGGATTCTGCTAACAATGGAAGATTTGATCAAATCAATGTTGAAAATGCCCACACTACCATTGAATCCATGGCAATTCACGATTCTCAATATAGAAATTCCCGCTCCATACCATCGAAATCTAAGAAAGAGGACCCCACTTTGACACTTTTACAAGCTCAAGTAGCCCTTCTCACACAAAAGCTAGAACAAATTCAATCCTTTACATCTCAACAGAGTGACAATGGTGTAAGTAAACTTGAAGCCATGATGCTGCAATTAGCTCAAAGGCAAGACACCATGATAGCTCAATTCCAAAAGAGTGATCAAGCTAAGGATGCCGCCATCAAATTGTTGGAAGCTAAAATTTCCCAATATGCCTCTTCTAATACCTACCAAAAGCAAGGGCAGCTGCCTTCACAATGTTACCAACCACACAAAACTGTAAATGCCATTTCGTCGAGAAGTGGTAAGCATAATGATCAGCCCGTGGTTGTTAATGTTGAAGCTGAGGTGCCCATGTCAAAAGGGAAAGAGCCCGAGATCCCTATTGAGATCAAGGTCCCATTTCCCCAAAGATTAGTCAAGCAGAAGGAGGAGGCAAAGTATGGTAAATTCCTTGACGTCGTTAAAAATTTAAAGGTAACAGTCCCTTTCATTGAATTGCTTTCCCAAGTTCCTTCTTATTCCAAGTTTATGAAGGAAGTCCTCAAAAAGAAGAGATCCTTCAATGAGATTGAAGACCGTAGCTTTCACTGAAGAGTGTAGTGCACTCTTGCAAAATAAGTCTCCACCAAAACTTAAGGACCCTGGTAGTTACTCCATCCCTTGCACTATAGGCACGTATACCATTGATAAGGCCCTTTGCGACCTAGGTGCTAGTGTAAGTGTCATGCCCTTTTCTATGTTTGAAAAACTTAACATGGGTGCTTTGAAATGCACTAATATTACTTTGCAAATGGCAGACCGTTCTCTAAAACAACCTATGGGTGTTTTAGAAGATGTGCCCGCCAAAGTTGGTAAGTTTTTCATTCCCGTTGACTTTCTAGTACTTGACATGTCTGAAAACTCTCAAATCCCAATCATTTTGGGAAGACCCTTTTTGCACACCACTGGTGCAGTTTTCGATGTCAAGAATGGGAAGTTGACATTAGAGATGGGGGATGACAAGGTGACATTTAGCAAAAATTCCACCGTTAGGAGTCCTGTGCTAGAAGACTCATGTTATGTGCTTGATGTGTATGACTCTTCTATTGTTTCTTCTATGGCTCGATCCTTACTGACGGATCCGCTGGAGTCACATGTTAGTGTTGATTCTTTTGCAGGTGAACATACTAAGAGCACTACTGCTAAAAGTGCTAGAAGGGGCTATTCTAGGAAAAGCTTGTAATGGATGGAGAATGTAAAGAACGCTATGAAGATGAGCTTGGATGATAGTGAGCTTAAAGATAAAGGATGATTTCAAAGAAAGAAATGGAGTCTAGCAAGACTTTTAAATTGCGCTTCTCGGGAGGCAACCCGTGTTCCTTTTCTTTTTGCATTTTTATTTTTGTATTCCCTTTTTCGTTGTTAGGATTTATTTTGCAGATGAAAGAGTTTTTGAAGAATCTATAAAGACCTTCCTTGTCAAGTCCAAAAGACTAGCTTGGGGGAGTCCGCGCTGACTAGTAAGCTTCACTCTTCTTTCATTTTTCCTTTTCCCCATTAAGCATCTCATTGCATATTTTGTCTTTGTGCTCACATTGAGGACAATGTGATGTTTAGCTTGGGGGAGGGATTGCATTTTCCCATTTTGCATTTTAGTTGATCATTTTTCAAATTTTGAATAAAAGAAAGAGAAGATTTTTGAGAAAATTTAAAAATTTCTGAACACAATTGAATGCTTTTCATGCTTTGCTTGCTTGTTTACTATGCTATCATGTTACATTTCCCAAATTTAGAGCTTTCAAAAAGATAATGATTCAATATCCATTGAATTATAGGCATGGGATGAATCTATAGATGAGTACGCTTGATCTTGACATTTGGCAAGTTACATATATTGTAAGGTAGAACCTCCTTAGGCTGGTACATCTATACCCAGTCTCATCTAGGTGTGTTTAGTTCTCCTTCTGATGTGTGCCATGTCAAAACGCATAAGTATGGTTCTCATTTTATTTCTATAAGCATTGCATTCATGATTCACTAAGATTTGAAGCCTTTTTCACTTTAAATTGCCCCTCAAAATAAGCCCTTTCATACAAATGTTTCACAAAATAATAGCTACAAATAAAAAAACTGTCTACCTTTTGAGCTAGTAGCTAGACTATGGTGTGTGGGTGCTCTTTTGAGAAGATTTGTTCTTATTTGTCAAAGTGAATTTGGTAGAACGAAAATGTTCAAGAAGTGAAGTTATGTTTAGAAAAGAAAAGAAAAGAAAAGAAAAGAAAATGAAAAAATTTGAAAAAAAGAAAAGAAATTGAAAAAGAAAGAAAAACAAAAAAGAAGAAGAAGTTGTGAGTATCTCCTCAAAATGTCAAATCAATAGAAGGAGTTTACCCTTGTGTTTCGTGTGTAATAAGCCAATCCGTTACTTCTGGCTTCGTTTTTCGTCTTTTGGGAGTTAACCGAAAGTTTGGATTGAGTATTCATTTATCATTGGTCATTTGCTAGCTCATTCTAACCTTCACATGACCATAACTGTTTGTCCACCTTTCACCCATTTCCCAAAGCCTTCTTCTTATTTTTTCGGCTTCTTTTCTATATGCATTGTGATCTTTGACTTGTGTTTTGAATTGTTTACCATATTAGATTGCGGACACATTTTCATGAGTCGTAGATAGGTGAGTGTCTCAAAAACATTTATACATAAAGAAAATCACCTTTTACATAGAGTGTTCGAGTGTACCGTGAGAGTCCATTTATCAAAAGATCATGCAAGAGCCGAAAATTCTATAGTGAAATTCTCTGTGCTACGCCGTTATGTAAATCTCAGCCGTTATGTAAATCATCGACTAAAATGGAATTCTTTTCCAAGGTAGAAATATGCGAATTGAATAGACAAAGCATGACATGGTGGATTAAGACCTAGTAAAGCCTAAAAAGCCTGCTACACCATCTGATCTATGATTGTAATGAACACATCATTCTTACGAACTCACAATGAATTATTTGCATGTTCCAAATCCAATTTCATCAATATGTCAATCTACATGTGTGAACCTACTTCCCTAGATGCTTTTCATTACTTGCTTTATTGTTTTCATTTTAGTTTGCTTTTATTTTGTTTTCATTTATGATTTTTATTAGTTTAGATATCAAAACTCCAAAACCCAGATATTCTTTAGATAAGACCAAATTGCGAGACATTTTACATTCTATAGGAAACACCATCTCCCTGTGGATCGACCCCTACTTCCCTAATTACATTAATTTGTTATTAGCCTAGTCTGGGTAATTTATCTTTGTATTGGGCTTGCGACAGGCCCGATCAGCTAGCGAGCGTCGTTTCATGATGATTACCTATTACCGCTTAGACTCTTATACTTTCAGAGTTATTTAAAAATACCCTAATTTCCGCTGCATGTTATTTGTTTATCCTTATGCCTTCACGAGGTTTGTCACATACACAAGCTAATGCTATCTCCTAAAAACACATAAGTGACACACACACGAATCACACAATCCAGAACATCGTCATCAACAAGTCCCATCCTGCTTAAACACAAGTAAGAAGAAAAGGAGATAAGGGAGAAGAGAGTCGGAAATATATCACCTTAGCTTCTTCTTTTCCCACTTTTCATGTCTCTTATGATGTGGGTGCACCTATGGATGAAGATTAGAGTAAACACACAACAATATATATATATATATATATATATATATATATATATATATATATATATATATATATATATTTACAAAGTAAACAATATACAATTAATTTTTAGGATTTTCTTAAAAAACTTCAAATTTTTAAAATTTTCAAAAATAATCGATACACTAATATCCTCCCCACACTTAAACCGGACATTTTCCTCAATGGTCCAAATGCTAGGAGAAGAAGAAAAGAAATAACATATTTTTTGAATTTTTCAATAAGAAAAGAAAGAACGACAAACAATAAAAATCTTGGGTTGCCTCCCAAGAAGCGTGGTTTTAAGGAAACTGCAAAACCTACAAATGGACCCTACAATTATCCGGGATCCCACAATATATATACAAGGCCACCCATGGCCTTAACCTCATTATAGTAGCTTACTTCCTTGAGCTTCTTCCAATTATCTCCGTTTCTACCATCCTCCACATCAATTTCAAATTCGATGATATAAAATGTTTCCTCCTTTTTGGGAGGAGGATGGTAAAAACGGATGATTTCGGGACATTCAACAATATAAGAGACTTGATTAGTCTCCTTGTCCCTAACTTCTTCTTCCAACCCCTCAACATCAACGATATCCTTCTCAAAAAGAGAAGGTGGCACATAAAAAGCATTATGATTACCGGAGATGGGGTTTTCAAACATGTCATCAACACAACCATCATAAAATAAAACATTATCAATGGCATTAAAATTTGTGATGGTTGCCTCACTAGAGGTAGGAGAGTTAAGATGCTCAATGAAAGTAGGAGGCCCAAGCAAAGCACAAGGGGTAGTCAAAGTGGATTTCTCTAAGCTATCATCCTCAAGAAGCTATTCATCCCACTTAACTTCCAACATTTCAAACATGCTCTCTTCCTCAATCCCAATTTTAAGATCCTCAAAGATTGCATTAGACTCAATGGTGGGTGTGTAAAAGGGAGTGGGGGAGGAAATAGAGATATCCTCAAATGGGGTATAAGACTCATCCTCAAAAGAAGGGGTTAAAACATCAAATTTCTCTTAAGGTTTATCCACTTCAATCTCAAGTCTATCCTCCAAGTCATTCACATTATCCTCAAATGTTTCATATTCCTCAACCTCCACAACATTTCCACTATCAAACTTAACACCGTCACCATTATCATTGGGGGAGGTGGCGGGTGTTTCAATTTCCTCAAGCACAAAATTTTCATCACAAGTCATATCAAGAGGACCACAAGTCACACCCACATACTCCTCATCATAAGGCTCATCAACAACCTCAAACTCCTCATTTCTTTCATCACTTTCCAAGGGAGGCAAAGGGTTAACTTCATGACATTTAAGGGAAAACAAGTCAAATAGGTCAAACTTTTCATCAATAGACTTAGAAGCAAAGTTTCCTTCACAATATGAGTCAAACAAATGCCTAGTTTGATCATTTATGCCCTTAACGACGGTTAAACATAATGCCTCTCCACTAAAGTAGCATCGACCTAAAGAGTCAAAGTATAGTGTTAACCTAGTCATGTAAGCTCCAAATTGCTCATCATCCCCTTGAGGAAACAAAAGAACAAACCTCAAACAAACTCTTCTAACATTACCCCTCAACATTTTCATCAACGATATAATCCACATTTTCACCAATAACATCTCCACTCACCCAATCAACCTCACTAACTTCACTAGGCAAATCGCTAGTTTCAAGGGTGTGGTCATATGGTAAGTGTTGTTGGGGGTACTCACAAGAGTTGATCAAACAAGAGTCAAAAGATGGCATCACATTCTTATTCAAATTATCATTCAAACAATCATTAAAATGAAAATTATCAAGATAAGACGACTCTTGTTGGTGGATGTCACTCATTTGAGGTAAGCAAGTATCAAATGGTGGATCTCACATGATACACATTGCATATCACACATGTTATATGGAGGAGAGGGTGCATATGAAAGGCAAGAAGTAAATCATGTCCAAAACCACCACAAGAATTGCAACAAGAAGAATAATCATGCGTACCATAAGAATAATCCATATTTTTGGTTTTTTTTTTCAATTTTTCAAAAAGCAATAAAAGATGACTAATCCCAAAACTAAACTAAGACTTCCATCTAACAAAGCACCATCCCCGGTAACGGCGCCATTTTGATGGGCGGTTTGTCGCGCACCGCCTAAGCAAAAACAATTTGTAAAACCCAACTAATGCGATAGCGGTAGTCGGGGTCGAACCACAAAGGACGGTGGGGTTAGGCTATCAGTCTCGATTTTATGCTTTGGTTGAGTCAAACAAATAAGAAGAGTAATAATGCTAAGCTAGTGAATTAATAATAAAAACATAAATTAAACAAATAACTAACGATAAGGGAAGAAAGCCAAGGTTTCGGGTTCGCTAGTGTGAAAGGGCGTGAGTCGGTTTTGAGTCAAGGAATGGTCCTGGTGATGTATGGGTAAAATCACGACCTTTCGGTTAATGAGTTCCCCTAGGCCGACTCTAGTAAACTTGAAAGTCCATAGACCTTAATTAGACTCCTCTAATTAGCTGCTAAATTACTTGTTAATTTATTATTTAATGATCTATGTAACATGCATGCAAATATAAAGACATTTATATAAAAGAAGAAGTTTCCTCACATTGATATGGAAATAAAATGGGCACAACAAGAACTCCTTCTTGTTGTTCTTGAGCTATAAATATGGATGAACAAGAATAATCTCCAAATAAGAAGACCTCATTCAAGTTGCACCAAGATGATACCAAATAATCTACCCTTATTATTAACTAGATAATAAGATAGATATTATGCTACTAATATTAGTATATATTACTACACTAGTAATACTTAGGAAATATTAATATTATGAGAGTTTTAGTGAGAGGATGAGTTTTAGAGAGAAGTGTGAATTAAGCACAAAATGAAGTGATAAAAAATGAACAACTATTGTCCATTTTATAAGCATGATGGCCGGACCTCATAGTCCCATATGGCCTCTTATTTTGTTTAATTTATTCACATGCAATAAGGTGGAGTGTAGGAAATGTTAGAATGATTAAAGTATGTAGGTAATGTCACAATCAAAAGGAGAATTGTGTAAGAAGAAAAGAACAAAATCATTTCTTCCTACATATGCCATAACCGGCCACATGTGCCTTATTATGGTCCATTTTTGATTTTTGATATTTGTCCCACAAATACTTATTAATCATATGCTTAATTATCTTGTATAATTAAGTGTTAATTTGATCATATAACAATTATATGATACAAATAAATAAATAATATGTACTTAACTTTTTAAGTAATATTTTACCATTATATCAATATATAATGGGTCCCACAATGCTTAGATAATTTATTTTACAACTCCTTGTAAATATAATTAACTAATTACCTCTATCTCAAAACCTCAACTAATTTAGTAATTTAACGATTAATTACTAAGTTAAATCTTATTTAATCGTATTAAAATAAGATATAAATTTATTAGTCAATTATCGCATAATTGAAAAATAAACTTAATCGAATTTGAGTTCATAACTCAATTTCTAACAATTAACTCTCGTACATATCGAATATATGTAATGGACTAATTAACTGTATCATATACAAATAATTAGTTACTATTTGGATTTCATCCTATAGGTGTGACCGAAAGGGATCAGTTGATCACCGCCGTCATACGACAATAACGTCAAACTCTAGTCAGCCAACCGTTATTGATTTACGTTAATCAACTGACTAATCATATATATAGTCAATAAATATCTCAATTTTATTCCTTAATGAGATTTATTAAGTGGCGCACTATTGTGGAGGACACCTACTCCAACAAAACTTTTGCTTTTTCTAGGCTTAATCGATCACTATACACGGTATCCTACCACAAGCTTAGGCTTTCGCCTCATGACAAGTCAAATGAATGACTAATCCAAGCTTTCGCTAAAAGGAAAATAAACGAGACAAGTGAAAGACTCAAGTTTTCACTTGGGCATTTCAACAAACACGTAGCGTGAATGACATTGAATACAAACTACCCAAGTAATTCCCATCATCAAAACAACAAACTGAAACCGATTACATCACAAAAGGTCCCACTAAAACCGAGCTATAATCTACTTAAACATAATTAAGACAACCACGACAATAATCATAATACTAATTAAGTTCAACATTAATAATAAGTAGATCTAGTAAAATAATGTAATGAAAATGAAAATAATTGAAAACAAAGAAGAAAAGATTGAACCTTTACCGATTAACAAAGATAAGACGGTAAAGGTACGAACTTTGAATAGAAACCCAATCTTTCAATTTAATCTTCTTTTTCTAAATATCTTGTCTCGCGCCAGGTGAAGGAAGAAGGGGAGTGCCAGCTGGCTACCTGGCCGGCGGTCGACCGACTGGTCACTCTACTTGTTGCTGCTAGCGGTTCTGGGCACAATTCCGCTGCGCAAATCTCTTGTTGTTGCTCGGTGGTGGCCCGATTTTGCTCGACTGAAAGTAATGCACAGTGGTTCAGTTGGTGTTGCTCCGTGGTGATGCTCGAGTGTGCGAATCGATGTAGCACAAACCTCTTGGTGATGCACGGTGGTCGTCTGGTGTACACGGAGGATCTGGGCTCGATTCATTGGTGGTAGCCGCCATCGGAAAGAGGAGGAGGTGCAATTGGTGGCTGTGGTTTCGCACTCGGGTTTTAGTTTTGAGCTATTGATTGATGGAGCTCAGTGGTGCTGCGAAGAGAAGCCTTCTGGTGGTCTTCAAATGGTGGAGGTTTTTGAGTTGCTGCAGTGGAGGAGAAGGGGAGTAGGACGGAGTGCGTGGTGGTGGCCATGGCGGTTGAAGGTAACGATGAACTGGGAATGCTTGACTATGGAGAGTTTGAGGTCAAGCTATTGACCTTTTGACTTTGACACTGAGTAACTAGAATTTCATAATGCAATTTACGGAGTATATGTCTTTTCATGGCCCATTACTCCTCTTCTTAAGCCATTTTATTTTTCGTCTCACTTTATTCCCGAATCGGTACCTACAAAACATAAATAGCAAAAAGCAATACCGATTTCTAGGGAAATAACAATTATTCGCAATAATTAAATGTAAATTACTAATTAAACTAATAAATGAGCTATTAATCGATTAAAGCACACAAAATCGAGTCAAATATAACATAAAGGCAAGGGTAAAATGACTCAAAAATACCACTCATCAAAGATCATTTCTGCTATGAAGATGACGAGTATGCTAAGGAAGGGTTGTCAGGTGTTTCTCTGCTTTGTCACTAAATATGATGAGTTACCTTCCCTTGAAGAGGTTCGTGTGGTGAATGAGTACCCTGATGTCTTTTCTGAGGAGCTGCCAGGTATTCCCCCCTGAGAGAGAGAGTTGTAGAGTTCACCATTGATTTGGTGCCTGGTACTGGTCCTATTGCTAAAGCTCCCTACCGCATGGCTCCTGCCGAATTTCAAGAACTGCGAAAGCAGTTATATGAGATGATCGAGAAGGATTCATTCGTTCTAGTTCTTCGCCTTGGGGTGCTCCTGTTCTGTTCGTGAAGAAGAATATGGTTCTATGCGTCTGTGCATTGATTATCGTGATCTGAACCGTGTGACTGTGAAGAATAAGTATCCTTTGCTCGCATTGATGACTTGTTCGATCAGTTTAAGGGTGCTTCTGTGTTTTCGAAGATTGATTTGAGATCTGGTTATCGTCAAATTCCTGTTTGAGAGGTTGACATCTCGAAGACTTCTTTTAGCTTGAGGTATGGTCATTATGAGTTCAAGGTGATGCCGTTTGGTTTGAAAAATGCCCTAGCTGTTTTCATGGATCAGATGAACCGTACTTTCCGAGAGTTCCTTGACAAGTGTGTGGTGGTCTTCATCGATGATATTCTAATTTACTCTAAATCTGAGGCCGATCATACCGAGCATCTGAGGATTGTTCTGGGTATTCTGCGAAAGCAGAAGTGGTTCGCAAAGTATTCAAAGTGCGACTTCTGGCTCTCTGAGGTGGCTTTCCTTGGTCACGTTATTTCTAGAGACGATATTAAGGTAGACCCTGCAAAGATTGCTGCTATTTATGAGTGGTCAAGTCCGTCCGATGTTGGAGAGATTCGTAGCTTCTAGGGTCTAGCTGGCTACTATATGAGGTTTGTTCAGGATTTTTCCAAGTTAGCCCGACCGTTGACACAAGTTTTGAAGAAGCAATCCAAGTTCCTTTGGTCCTAGGCTTGTGAAGATGCATTTAAAGAGCTTAAGAGACATCTTACTTTTGCCCCTAGTGCTGACTTTGCCCGAGGATGGTTTTGATTTTGATGTGTTTTGTGAAGCTTCTAAGCATGGGTATGGGAGCGTACTCATGCAGGGTGGTAAGGTAATCGCTTATGCTTCTAGACAGCTGAAGGTGCATGAGGTGAATTACCCTACCCACGATTTGGAGCTAGCTGCTGTGGTTCATACCGTGAAGATATGGCGTCATTACTTGTATGGTGTGAATTGTAAGGTTCACACTGATCACAAGAGTTTGCGTTACATCTTTACGCAGAAGGACTTGAACGCTAGACGGAGACGGTGGATTGAGTTGGTGAATGATTACGATCTGGAGTTGGTTTACTACGAGGGTAAAGCTAATGTTGTTGCCGATGCTTTGAGCCGTAAGATTATTCACTCTCTTGTTCCTTGATCTAGTGTGTCTGATGTGCTGGTTCATGAGTTCGAGAAGATGAGTATTAGTGTGGTTCTAGGTCTGAGCTTGTGTGTTCTCTTATTGGCGAGCCTGAAATTTTTCGAGAGATTCGTGAGAGACAGCTTGTTGACCCTTTTGTTGCCGAGATTCGTGTAAAGATGGGTTTGGGGAAGGCTTTGGGGAAGGATGTTGATTTTTCTGTAGATTCTTCTGGTTATATGAAGTTTAGGGATCGTTGGGGTGTGCCTAATGATGCTGAATTGAGAAAAAAGATTCTGACTGAAGCTCACAAGACTCTCTATTCTTTTCATCCTGGAGGTGACAAGATGTATAAGGATCTGAAGATTCATGTCTGGTGGCCGAATATGAGAGACGCGATTGCCACGTTCGTTAGGTACACAGTTGTTGATGAATACTGCATTTCACGCTGCTACAGATGGTCAATCGGAGAGGGCGATTCAGACTTTAGAGGATATGCCCCGTGCTTGTGCTCTTGATTTCCAGGGAAATTGGGAGAGGCATCTATCGTTGGTCGAGTTTTCTTACAACAATAGTCACCATTCTTCGATCAAAATGGCTCCTTTTGAGGCTCTTTATGGTCGTCGATGTCGTAGTCCCGGTTTTTGGGGGTGAACCTGGTGATGTGATAGCTCTTGGACCTGATTTGATTACCGAGACTATTAACCGTGTCAAGTTGATCAAGTCGAGAATGAAAGCTGCCCAGGACCGTCAGAAGTCTTATGCAGATATCCGTCGGCGTCCGCTGGAGTTTGAAGCTGGTGAGCTTGTGTTTGTGAAGGTGTCTCCTATAAAAGAAGTGAAATGGTTTGGAATTAAGGGTAAGCTTAGCCCTAAGTTCATTGGACCATATCCTATCTTTGAGAGAGTTGGTCAGGTGGCGTACAAGCTCGAGTTACCCGCTTCTTTGGGTAAGGTTCATGATGTTTTCCATGTATCCCAGAGGAGGTACATTAGTGATCCCGAGCACGTTATCGAGCCCGACTTGACCTACGAGGAGAGACATGTCCGTATCACCAATAGGAAGGAGAAACACCTTAGAAATAAGGTGGTGCCTCTAGTGAAGGTTCTTTGGCGTTGCAATCGTTTTAAGGAGGAGACTTGGGAAACTGAATCTTCGATGCGTGATAAGCATCCTCACCTTTTTGTTTGAGGTAATCTTGTTTTCCTTTCCGCCTTTTGTCCCTTTAAGTTTTGGGGACGAAACTTTTTTTTCGTGGGGGAGGTTGTAACACCCGCTAAATTCTAATCTCATTTATTTATTTTATTTATGAGATTATAAACTATAATAAATTGTTCAATGGATTTCATTTAATTAATTAATTAATCCCTTTCTAAGTCGATTTTAAGTCCAATTTCATTTACAGATCGACTTTTATATTGATGGTGTTTTAAATTCTTAATTTTAAAAATAATGCTTTTTATGTACCAAAAAAAAATAAAAAAAAATAATGCTTTTTAGCTCCCATTGTACGTATAGTGGGTGGTACCACAAATAATTTTGTGTGGTATATTAAGTGATGAATATCAAATCATTACTAATCATTTACCATCATTGTTAAATAATAAAAAAAGAAAACAATGAGATTTGGTCATTATGGTTGTTTTGACCGTTTTGTCAAGTGAGCAAAGTTAGGGATTTAGTCCACTTTTAGTTCCCTTAAACTTCTTCCATATTATTATATCTTAATATTCATTTTCCTAGTGCACATTTATTCCTTCTTTTAACAAAAAGAGAGAGAAAAGCAAACCTAGTGTGTGTCGTGGACTTCATGAGCAAAGAATCAACTTTTCTTCAACATTTTTTTTGATCTAGTTTATCAACTTTTCATCCATTTTTCAAGGGTATTTCTATTACTCTTATGGTTTTAGTAGTGGTTTCATTTTAACCTTTTCCCATATGATTTATAAATATGATTATGCTTTTGTCTCATAGATTATCGAGAGGATCCCGACAAGGACGAATATCACGTAAATTCGGAGAGCGAATAAGGTAACGGTGATGACTTACTCGTTATTATTGCAAATAATATGATTTAGTTGCATGTATATTTTCTTTCATGATTTTTATAACTCGAAAAGTTGTTAATATTAATTTGTTATTCCTGGAATATGTAAATGATTATGATATATTTATTTCTTAATTTTGCTTTAGTAAAGGTAATTTCTTTTACGGTTTTAATCATATTATTACGGTTTTCGTACTATCGTAATTTAATTGATATATAAATTATAAAGAAATTTTAAATCTGGAATTTTGATGTTTTTAA
Source organism: Heliosperma pusillum (assembly GCA_022085475.1). Taxonomy (NCBI): domain Eukaryota; kingdom Viridiplantae; phylum Streptophyta; class Magnoliopsida; order Caryophyllales; family Caryophyllaceae; genus Heliosperma; species Heliosperma pusillum. The sequence continues at coordinate 11,907 of JAIUZE010072333.1, read as the reverse complement.
CATTTTTATGTCCTTTATGAATAATATGAATTTTTAAATCTATTAACTTCGTGATATAGTATTTTAAATAAATATTGCAAAACTGTTTGTCTTTCAGTACAACAATTCGACTTTAATAAGCTAAAAAAATACTATATTAACCTATAATTTGATAAACTTTAATATGGTGGTATAGACTTAATGCTAGAGTATTCATGTAAAATTTTGTAGCCTAACTCTTCGTCGTTTACTCAAAATAAAATATTTACAAACTGCTGTCAAAACCTCTGCGAATTTGCTACTGTCTCAAAGTTCTATTTTAAAACTCACTTTAATCTTTGAATTTGAACTTGGTCTTTTTCTGAGATTAACTAGGGAGAGTCTAGTAAATGTAGAAATTTTACATTTTCCCAAATTATTTTTTTAAAAATATTTTATGACCTAATACATTTTGTGTCACGCTTTCTGTCAGACATTGAAATTAAATTTATAAACCACCGTTATGTTTGTAATCTGAAGTTGCTCCCTTCATAAAAGTTTTAGCTACGATTCTTATAAATCCAAGCCAATTGACATTGCGCCCTTTTGTTTTTACTGGAATTAGTTATAATTTTATTGGCAGAGCTGTAGTGTTTGAGAAAAGCTGTAAATTTCGCCTTGAGCCATTTTCAAATGTGTTAGACATTTTATATAAGTAAGGTTTTGAAATAAAATGTTCATATAATAAATTAAGTAAATTATTTAATTTAATTAAATAATGGTAATGTTTCAAAGCCAAGTAATAACTATTTTTATATAAGACTAGTTTATTGTTTTCTATATTTTAGTATATTACTACATCTAGTGATCTTCTATTTTTTGGAGATACTAATTTAAATGATTTATTATTTAATGTAAGGAAATATTTATTTTTATAAGTGTTATTTTAAGAAATAAGTTTATTTACCGGTTCCTCATACGTGAGAAGTTTTTAATATCGTTTGCGAACGAGAATTGGATTGATTCAAATAACTTATGGAATAAGTAAGGTGTGGGGTTTAGAATGCTTAGGATATGCTTAGTTAGCTATCAACTATTAGACTGATCTTCTGCAAGTTGTATCTGTGATCGCACTGCGAGGTAAGACGATCGGATTAGGTTGTGTACATAATCCCCTATAATTTCTAGTGCAAAACAGTGGCGGAAACACTGTTGGATTGGGATTAATAACACAATGATAGAACTAGATTACATCAAAATGAGGATTAAAATAATAATCCCGAAATGGTAATTCTCAATAATAGCAACTACTAAAAATAGATACTACTACAACTCGACACTTGTATAAAACAAGGTCTAATAAAAACAAACATAAATAAAAGGGTTCTATCAAAAACACTACAATTAAGAGAGTAGGTCCCAATGGCCACTCGCTAGCTCACACTTGAATCCTAGCAACCGAATACATGTCATGTTTTAAACATAACAGCCACAATAAGTGGGGAGTAACTCAGGCGTCCTCCCAGCCATATTACAACAGATAGAATGAATAAACTCTAATATATAAAAATATATTTGAAACTTAAATCAAATGTATAAAACATGACTATTAAGTAACAAACAAATATGCTCAATTCAAAACTTATCAAAGAGATATCCAACCGTAGTTGTAACTCTTTAGCTTATTGTAATACTTGCATTCTGTCCTTACATAGCTAGGAATGTTGGTTCACTAATTGTTGTTGATAATATTGTTAGCTTGGCTTGTTGAGTGTAGTTTTAAACTTCGAGGACAAAATTTGTCTTAAGGAGGGTAGATTGTAATACTCGTAAAATCCGTCAATAAAATAAAAAGGAAATTTAAAAATAATAATAATAAAGTATTCTAAGAAGCTAAAATCAATAAGAGATAAAATGGAAAATTTGGACCTTGAGTCGCTTAATTTAATAATAAATATTATCGTCAAACATTAAGAATAAATAATAATAAAATACAATCCTTAAATAAATTCACCCAATATAAAATGAGAAAATAAAATATATAATTCTTGTGTCGATAATTGGTAAAATCGTATTGCATTTCGAAGTTGCATAAAACACCGTCTCGCGCATCATTTTTCGTCGCGCGAAAACCTGACTCAACACCACCTGCACGAAATCCTAGCAGCCATAATAACTACTTGGACAACCCTATAGCATGCCTAGATAGATTACCCAATGAGGAAAATAGACACCTCTTCTACATGTATGTGCTGCCCCCCACTCCCCCTCTTCCCAACACTCTTCTTTTTACCTTTCCCATTACCACTACCCTATTTACTCTTAACTCAATCCCACCAGATTTCCATTCAAAACAAAACAACAAAAACAAAGTATAGAGAGGGAAAGAGCAAGGAAGAACCGAGAGAAGAGTAGAGAAAGATAGGAGGAGGATCTTGCCTAAACTTAAAGTTCTTCACCTTGTAAGGGATAAAATGTAAGTTTATTAACCTCAATATTAGACACTTCTAATATCATAATACAATTAGTTTACTCATAAACTAATTAGATCTTATGCATGCATAACTAAAAATATAAAGATAAGAAGAAACTTTTCCTTACATTGATCTTATATCAAATTTGGGCACAAAATAGGACTCCTTCCTACTTTGTTCTTGAGCTTATATGTTGAGGATGAACTCCTAGTTTCAATAGTAGAAACTCTCCTCTTGATTGCACCCAAGACTATCCCTTAATATCAATAATAATTTTACTAGAAATATTATTAGTGACCTTAAAAGAAAATCTAATCTTAATAATATTACTACAATAGTAACATGTATTTAAGATTTAAGACTTTAGAACAAAATACTCATTAACTCTTTTATGAGAGATGTTAGTGAGATAAGGAGATCTAATGAGAATGATTTTATTTTGCAAAAAATGAGAACTTATTCTCATAGGGTTGTGGGGGTGGGCGAGCCAGCATGCATGTCTTGGGGAGCCCCAAGCATGCTCAACTTTTGTTCTTATCAAAATGTTAGGCCAAGGTCTAGGCATATAGGTATTATGATGATGTTTTTAACAATTAAAAATAATCATATTTACCTAAATCATGCCCAAAAACGGCACACCCACATAAAATGGACTCCATTTTATCTTTGTAATTTTGTCACTTGTAATGTGGGATGTCATGTACCATGTCACATGTCATTAGGATAAATTAATGTATATTTAACAAATTAAATATCATTTCACATTATGCAACAAAATAAATAGTAATTCATAATTACATATATAAAATGGGTCACATTAAGTCTAGTTGATATAATCTACAACCCTTTGTAATTATAATCAACTAATCATTCTTATCTTAAATTGTTTCATAAACAATAATCAATTTTAGTAATATAACATTTTAATTACCAAAAATTGCGTCTTATTTAATCTTATTACAATAAGACATAAATTTTCACTTACAAATAAAATTTGTTCATTTTTAAGGATTTAATTAATCTGTATCGATACACAATTAATTAACTTTACAATTAAGGGAATGGTCCTATAGGTGTGACCTTAAGGGATCAACTGATCACCACCGTCATACGACAGTAACGTCAAACTCTAGCAAGCCAATCGTTACCGATTAATGTTGACCAGTTGACTATAATATCTATCATCCCTTAATATTCTTATTATTGAGATTCAATTATGTGATCGCACTATTGTTGAGGACACTTACTCTAACAATCTCCCACTTGTCCGAGACAAGTGTGCGTCACCAATTCTCTTGTCCTATTACAATCTCCCACTCAATGCAAGGTGTCTTGTAGGTCGTACTTGCATTTGATCATATCAAGAGTGGTTTCCTCGATCTGGAGAGTAACTGTCTGACCGGAATTATCTACCATAGATACTTTCCGAGCGTGGCCACGCATTTTCAGCTTACTCCTCCTCGAGTGGCCTTGAGATTTAAAACAACCCTGACAAGGGGTGGACAATTCCTATCGCACTATTCCCTTCGAATAGCCACATCTCATCATGACCCAAAAGATGCCCATTTAACCCCAGTTAAGAAGGTCGTAGAGAATAAATCAAAGTCACTCTGAAACTGTGCCACCTTAGGCAAACAGTCTTTAGTCAAAGAATTGACTCAAAAGAATACTAGTAGTTCTTGCCACGACCAGACTACAAGAATTGCCAGAATTCTATAAGCGGTCACTACCCGACAGATTGTCCCTCACAGTCTGTCTATGTGATCGATTGGTCATCCCTTATGACCCTATGGCACTTGAACTTGCCATCAATCGCACCACAATCTAGTCACTTCGAGATGTCACCTCAGATAAGTGACTATGGGCCAATGCTATGTTAATACAGTCCACTTCAATGGGGTTCAAAATTGTCTCTACAACCCATTTGGATATAACAAAGCACAAGACGAGTTTTAGAAACTCAAACGATAAATGTGATTATCATATATGAACAATCAACACAATGTTATTGCTTCATATCATATAATCTAAAGTTTATTTCGTTCATGACAATTCATGACGATCTTATTAAATGCAATAAAGGCTTGGGTAGTGAATATACCATATATTCATTTATTCCAACCTTGTTAATTGTTTTTCCTTCCATCCAACGTTATTCTTAATAACATGAATTCATCTATGTACATGTCTAGATCTCTATCTAGTGTTGGGCTCTTTAATTTGAAAGATGCTCCCACTCGTTATCATGATAACTGATAGGTATTTAGGTGAAAGGATCTACCATTAGTTCCTTTTAAACCACCTTATCCTCATCATAATGTACTAGGTCTCTATTTGTAGAATTTATAATGATTGACTCTTCAATCATCCTTTTAGATATTCACTTCTCTTATAACAAAAGTACGCCTAGGATTTCGATAAATCATTTTATAAGTTTGGGAATTTGGATTGTGTAACTTTTACCATATATCCAAATTTTCTCTACCAAACATAAGAGTGTATCCCTAGTTCTCCTCGAGAACTCTACGGATCTTCTCGTAGGCTATCCAATGACTCTCATGTGGATTGTTTTGTTTTAGGCTTGTCATGCTCCCAGCATACAATTCATTTAGGTATGTGCATGTAATGGCATACATGATCGGTCTCATGTGATCAACAATTCTTAGGTTCAGTGGATGACTATGACCCTTTCATAGTGATCCCACTTTTATCAACATAAACAACCTATTTAACTGGTTGAATAGATTAAGGATCTTATCGATATAAGATACCTTTTAAATGCCAAGCTAAAATCTTCTATTCCACAATAGATATTGATTTTTGTATACATGTTGCCCTCTTTCATCCAACATTAAAATCCAACCACTCCTTTCAAAAAGTTAATATGAATATGTCACTCTTAATGAGTGAAACGTCATTCACGTGGAAAACAACTTCTCCCACTGAACTTCATGTCTTTACATGATAACTTAAACTCCCACTTAACTTCATGTCTATACATGACTTTAACTCCCACTGACTTTCATGTCTATACATGACTTTTCGACAATTCGAGTGAAACCCTTCTTATATCTTATAATAGAAAAGATCATCATAACCTCTAGGTAGATACATACAATAGGCTTGTGTCATGTACACATCCTATTCCAAATCCCTATTTGGACATGTGGTTTTGATGTGTATCTTGTACACACCTATTATGAGGTATTTCATTGATGATTTGGATCTAAGCATAGTTACGCATTAACTTGGCTTTTGTAGACATCTACATGTCTATCCATGCAACTATAATTGGACACTTCCAATTAAAACATCTTCAAGTTTATAGAATGATTTTGGAGAACTCCAAATATGTCATTCATTTGCATAGATTCTATTTTAGTTTCATAAGTCTCTTTTAGAAAATCGAAATTCAAAATTTCTAGGGACTTCCACTTCATAGATCATAATCTTATGATATCAAGAACAATTTCTTTTGGTCTCGTCACTATTCTAAGGATTCACCTAAGAACGCTTTCTTTTGGTCTCCTCACTAGTCTTGAGTCTAACCTAAGAACATTTTCTTTTGGTTTCCTCACTAGTTCCTAACTAGGTTTTCGTTGTGGCTTATTTTCTCCCACTCTATATTTAGAAAATACAACTATTTTACATAAAGATAGCCTTATGAGCCACAAACAATTTTGTACTCATACTCGTGAGGGAGGTAGAAGTATCACGACATGACCTTAAGTGATCTACTAAAGATTTCATTGTAAAGACATCGAATCTTAGCTTCGAGATAGACTAATTCTATAAGCTAAAGAGGTGTAATCATATTCATGTTAATTACAATCTTTATAAGTGGTGAGGTCAATTGGTTTGGTAGACTCCCTACTTTGAGTTCAATAACTCAATTTTGACTTAGCAATTGATCTTTCAAAGTGAGAATCAAATTCTTAGCCTTCGATTATAATGATCCAATCATCATAATACTATCAACTAGAGTCGATACAATTTATGTTATTTGTGCAAGTGTAGTATGATGACATGTTTTTAGAACTAAAAAGCTTCAACAACCTGAATGACTTGGGTTGAGAACCAAGTCACTAAATCCAATTACAACCAATGTCAATAAAAGGAATTGAATAAATTTCCATGTCAAACAAGGAAATTATAAAAGTTCTAAAAACAATGTCTCAAAATACATCCCAAAATTTTGACAATTCAAAATGAGACCAAGCTTCCAAAGGTCTTCAATCATGGGTAGCTACCTTAGCTTCCCTTGAAGAGCTTTCTTAGGCTTGCTTGTCCTAGCCTTTATCCTTGATAGGATGCCCTAATCACAATTAAATAGGGTAAGAATCACAACTCGTATCTATATACCAAAGTTGAGATCATAACATAAACGATAGGGATAAATATTTACCTACTGGAACAACCTTTCCAGTTTTAAGATCTCCAAGATACTTATAGCAATTCCTCTTTCAATGCCCTACGCCATTACAATAATGTCATTTCTCTTTATTGGAGGCATCCTTCTTGGGCATGGGAGAGCTATTCTTAATAGCTTTACCCTTTTCCCTTGAAGGTGGAGGGCTTCTTCCCTTTACTACCACCTTTCTTGAACTTCCCTTTGCTCCTTTTATTAATATGGAGCACATCCTTGGAAGTGCTAACATTTAGCTCATGTCTCTCTCGGCTTGCACGAGCATCTTGTGCATTTCATGAAGAGAGGTTTCTCATGTTATGCATATTGTAGTTTACCCTAAACTTCACATATGCTTTGATTTTCCCCAAGGAATGTTAGACTCGGCCGATAACGAGTTGTTCGGGAATGGTCACCCCTTACAATTTAAGTGTCTCAACATGCTCAATTAATTTGAGTACATGAGGGCTAACTTTTGGTCCTCTTTTAGGTTCATGTTGAATAATGTGGAAGCCGTCTCATATTGTAAGATCCTAGGAGCTTGAGAAAAAACATGGTCACAAGCTTGGTATAGATCTCATAGGCCGTGCTCATCTTAAGGCACTCCCTTGAAGATCGGCCTCCATCGAGAAGATCAAAATGTTTTTGATTGCGACGGACTCTTTGTGGTAAGCCTCATAGGCTCGCCTTGCGGCAGCGGTTGACCTTTCATTAGGTGTTTCGGGAGAGGCTATGGTAAGATAATGAAACTTGTCGTCACCCTCCGTGGCCAAACGGAGTTGCATATCCCAATCGGTAAAATTAGCGCCATTCTTTTCTAACTTGCATTGATCCATGAAGGATCGAAGCCATGAGACATTTGTGAGAGTTGGAGCATAGGTGGTGGTGGACGAATTAGCATTTGCCATTGCGAATAAACAATTATGACTAAAAATTTTAAAGACATAAAGGAAATTTCAACATTTATCATTTTAAATACTTGTAAACATTTTAAACAAGTTTTAACATTTAAATAGTGACCTCTACCCAACTAATAAATGATTCTGAGATCCAAATTCATATCAAATTGGGCACGGTATGCCGATTCATCCCTCATTAACATAATTCGGTGGATTAATTCTTTAATCGACTCTACATTAGAACTCTCGGTCGATAATATTACTTTAATATTTATCTGAAGCCTGGAACACATGCGGCTACGGTCGTGAATACTTCCGTTGAGCTCAATCCAAATTTCAAAATAATAACCATTATTACCCCACTTACCCAACGTAACAAGTTTAGCACCCCGGTGAGCCGAGCCTACTTCCTTGCGAAATTGGGATTCATGGGTTCTACATTTGGTAAGGCTTGATCTCAATTATTAATTATGAGAGGTCATGTCAAATCATAATCTATCATGTTGAAGTGAACTAAATCGATGAATTAACGATTATTTTAATTTGACACGGTCGAATACTCGATGAAATATGCATGTCATGTTATGGCGATTTGGCAATGCATGCAAACATATTAAATAAAATGCAAGCATAAAAATAAAACTCCTAGTATGGCATTTCCTAGAATAGAAAATCATATAATCTATTACAAAATCAGAAACCAACTCCGTTGGTCCCTTGAACTTCATAAGCACGCCTCCCAAGGTCACCGTCTCTCTCAGAACTCCTTTCCGAATGGCACCGTCTTTGGGAAACTCCGGTTTTACAATTAGTTACAAAATATATAATAAAATTACAATAATTTCCTATTATACATTTGTAAAATAAAATAATACAATAAAAGTGATACGAGATCACATTAAATTACAACCGAATCAATTCCCTTACATTTCGGGCAATATCGATTAAAACTAAGGCCATACAAGGAAAAATTAGATAATTCCAAATTACATAAACCAAAATATGACATTCATAAATTGAAAATATGACATTCATAAATAAAAATGCAGCATTATAATATGTATAAAACATGCTCATGTTAAATACCAAATCGCCCTATATTACTGTTTATATCGCATATAATCCGGTTTTATGGAAATGCGTGATAATAACTCCTTAAAATCACCAAACAATACTTAAATCATATTTAAGTCCAAGTTAATTATCCCAACTCATTTAGGCCTCAAAAATTAGTCATTACTTAATTTTTGACAATAATTCAACTTGTTGTTATTTAATTGCTCATAATTAGACTTTTAAAATCATATTTTAATCAAATAAATCCAAATTTAATTACAATAATTTCAAAATTTGAATTTTAAATTCTTGAACATTCTGGAACATTGCCATGACACTCATAATGACAAAAATCATGGTTAAAAATTTTGAATCGATTTTGAGAAAAATTGGTTGCGCTTTATCGGTTTTATCAAATAAAATACATAAAGCATGCAAAAATTAATCACATTAAATTTTCAACTTTATATCTGAAATTTGGGACATTTATTCAACCAGGAACAATTTTCTCTTGACATGAAATTTGTTTTAGCTATATTTGCTAAATTAGTCACTATTTATGCCATTTTTACATTAAAAATTCATAAATCATGCTAGACAAATCACATTAGTCTCAAATTTTCCAGTCTAACATGAAAATATGCATGTGAAAACATACTAAACTTTCATAGTCAGATTAAAAGCTGAAGTAGTTTTAACCATTTGACCTTTATTTATTTCATTTTATCATATAAAAATCATAAATCATACGAAATAAGTCCACTTCACACGAAATTTTACATACAGTAAGTAAAATGCATGTGTGATATTGTTTAAAACTTTCAAGTTCATAAGATAAGTCTAACTATTTTTAGCATTTTAAACATCATTTTACTCATTGAAATGTAATAAAAATACTAAAAATCATATTTGAGCACTATAAATTTCTATAAATCATCAAAATGACCTAAAATCATATTAGGACCAGAATATATTAACATGCAAATAACTTTGTGATTTTATCTTATAAAACACAAATTACTAGTTTTCTTTACTAGTTTTCTTTAAGTTACAATAACTCGAAAAAACTAAAAATCGATTATGCATGCAACAACCAAGGCTCTTGATACCGCTTGTAAGTTTCTTAAACTCAATATTAGACACTTCTAATATCATAATACAATTAGTTTACTCATAAACTAATTAGATCTTATGCATGCATAACTAAAAATACAAAGATAAGAAGAAACTTTTCCTTACATTGATCTTATAACAAATTTGGGCACAAAATAGGACTCCTTCCTACTTTGTTCTTGAGCTTATATGTTGAGGATGAAATCCTAGTTTCAATAGTAGAAACTCTCCTCTTGATTACACCCAAGACTATCCCTTAATACCAATAATAATTTTACTAGAAATATTATTAGTGACCTTAAAAGAAAATCTAATCTTAATAATATTACTACAATAGTAACATGCATTTAAGATTTAAGACTTTAGAACAAAATACTCATAAACTCTTTTATGAGAGATGTTAGTGAGATAAGGAGATCTAATAAGAATGATTTTATTTTGCAAAAATGAGAACTTATTCTCATAGGGTTGTGGGGGTGGGTGAGCCGACATGCATGTCTTGGGGAGCCCCAAGCATGCTCAACTTTTGTTCTTATCAAAATGTTAGGCCAAGGTCTAGGCATATAGGTATTATGATGATGTTTTTAACAATTAAAAATAATCATATTATATAAATAATCATATTTACCTAAATCATGCCCAAAAACGGCACACCCACATAAAATGGACTCCTAATTATCTTTGTAATTTTGTCACTTGTAATGTGGTATGTCATGTACCATGTCACATGTCATTAGGATATATAAATGTATATTTAACAAATTAAATATCATTTCACATTATGCAACAAAATAAATAGTAATTCATAATTACATATATAAAATGGGTCACATTAAGTCCAGTTGATATAATCTACAACCCTTTGTAATTATAATCAACTAATCATTCTTATCTCAAATTGTTTCATAAACAATAATCAATTTTAGTAATATAACATTTTAATTACCAAAACTTGCATATTATTTAATCTTATTACAATAAGACATGAATTTTCACTTATAAATAAAATATGTTCATTTTTAAGGATTTAATTAATCTGTATCGATATACAATTAATTAACTTTACAATTAAGGGAATGGTCCTATAGGTGTGACCTTAAGGGATCAACTGATCACCACCGTCATACGACAGTAACGTCAAACTCTAGCAAGCAAATCGTTACCGATTAATGTTGACCAGTTGTGTAACACCCGGAAATGTACCCTATTTTTCTAGTGAAAATATTTTACGGATAGTACCTTTCAGCAAATTTAAGTTTTAATTTAGAATTTTATGTTCCGAGTCGAATTTAGAATTTCCGAGTTCGTATTTGGAATTTCCGCGAGATTCCATGAGAATCCCGTCTTAAGGCGAGTTTGACTTTTCTTGACTTTTAAGTCGTATTTGACTTTTCTTGACTTTTAAGTCGTCTTTGACTTTTCTTGACTTTTGAGCCGTCTGAATTTTGTTGTGGACTTTTCCCATAAATATCTCATACTCCCTTAATCTATTTCATTCAACACAAACACAATCACCTTACTTCTTCCTTAAGCAAAAATCCAAACCCTTGCCTCCATAAACTTTCCGATCTTGAAATCATCGTAGCTCATTCGTTCTTTGCCTAAATTCACGTAAGTTCGTCTCATTCTTCCCCTCTTACCTTCCTCTATCCGTATTGGTAATAAAATTACCGTCTTTCGCGCTTTTTAAATTATCCGTCTTTCTCAAGGTGAAATATATTCATCTTTTATTACCTAATTGTTATTACCTATTTGTAGGTGGGGACTACTAGGAAGGTTTAGTAATCGATTAAAGACGCGTAAAGGTAACGGTGAAGGGTTACTCGGTATCATTTACGTGTTTTACATGATTTCCATGTTAGAATTCGTTTTTGTTGGAATACAATTAGAAAGCTTAGAAATTATGATTTTGAGGATGATTGTTGTTAGTGGATGATTGTTGATGATGGATATTGATTGTTGATAGTTGAGAAAATGAATTATGAAAATTGGAAATGATAGA
>JAIUZE010072326.1:0-19078 GCA_022085475.1 Heliosperma pusillum | reverse complement strand
TTAATTTAATATCTAATTAATTACCGTAATATAATTATTAAACCCGAGTCAATTCCGTAACAACAATTTCAAAACCCGACTCATTATTTCTTCTATATGTACACGGCTCACACTCCATCATTACTCACTAACAACTTTTCATTTTCCAATAAATCAAATTAAGATCTAATTAATCGTTCTTCATCGTTCTTCATTCGTTCTTCGTCGTTCTTCATCCGTTCTTCGTCGTTCTTGAGCAAAATCATCATAAAACCTTCATTTCGTAATTAAATCCGTCCTAACTTATATTTCTAGAATCTCCTCTTCGCTCTCCATCTTCAAGTACGTTTTATTTTCAAATCCGACAAAATCGTTTTCAACATTTAATTATGGAAAATCAAGTTTAAGTTCTAATAATGTTTTTCTTGTCATTTCTTATAGGGGAAGATTTTGAAGACGAGTTTGGAGACTCGTATATTTTGGGTGAAGATTAGTTGACGGGTTTCTTGGTTTATACTTCTTATTTTGGTGCTAATTGATCTTGCTAGCTAAGGTAACGATTCCGAGTTACTCGACGAATTAATGTTACATAGCTTTTGTTTCTTTTGTTTTTGGTTCATCTTTTGTTTTGGTTCATGTTATTATGATTATGGCTTTTTGGATTAACATGATAAGTAGTATGATTTTTACGTTGTAGGAAATTTTTAATATGTTTAGTGTTCTTGATGAATTTGGATGATTTTTCATAATAATGATTTTTGTATGGATGGTTGTTAAAATGGTTGTTTTATAATTAAAACATGATGGAATTAATTTGGTGTTGCTTGTTATTTGAACCGTGGAGATGGCCGTGTAAACCGGACCCAAACCAGCCGGTTCAGGCCGGTTCAGGCCCGGTCCAGACCAGTCTGGGTTGGTCCATGGTGGGTCCGGGTTTTGGTCTTTGAGTTGTGTCGATGTTTGATTGTTTTGTTGTTGTTTTGACGGGTTTTAAATATGTTAAGCATGCGGGAAATATTAAGAAACAGTTTTTAGTAAAATCGATCAAAATGCCAAAACAGCCCAAAACCAGGCCGTGGGGCCCAGTCCAGGCCCGTGTATTGTCTGGCCCAAATCAGCCCGTGGGTCCCCTTGTTGGACTTGTGACGGTTTTTGAGTTTAGTGTTAATTTATCGTGTTTTGTAATATTTAGCAAGTGGGAAATGTTAATAAGTAAAATATTTAATTAAAAAGGTTTTTCATAAAATTATTATTTCTCACATGTTAGAAATTATAATACAAGATCGTAGTTTAATTTGAAATCCTTTAAGTCAAACGGGTTTTGGTATGATAGAATAATTCACATGTTAGAAGTTTTAAAATGACATGTAATGAAGATGTTGATTTTTATGTCTAAGTCTATGTGGTAAAGACTCTGTTTCTAGCCGGTTTGACCAAACGGGTTTGGTCACCTAAGATCTAGTCAGCCCCGTTTTGACTGATGACCCGTCGCGGGACTCGGGTCGGGGATTTGTCTTCAAGTAAGGTTTTATATAATTATTGAATTAGCCTTAGTAGTTATGAGGCGATATGATATTTGAATATGATTTATATGCAATTAGTCACATGATAGGATGTTTTCCCGTGACTGTTTGATTATATGGTTGGTGTCGTGTTGACTAAGTACCCATAGAGAATTATGAGTATATGGCGTCTTGACCATTCTAATTCTAAATGAGTATCTTGGACCATGACATTGATAGGCCCGTACTATCTTTAACGAGTATATAGTTCACTGCTTGATAGCTTTTGTGTCACGGCCTGGGGGGCTTATCTCCAAGTCGGGGCATGGCTGCCTAATAGTTCCACTTTGGGAATGGAGCCAGCTTAAGTACTAGCCATCTCTGCTTAGGGGGTCGCCTAGCAGAGTTTCTTGTGTACGGTTATGTCATGAGACGGGGAATGGAATAGCTGTTGTCGCTAGGTCTGATCAGTCTAGGACTAGGATGTTTTCCTACCTTGTGGTATAGCCTCGAGTTACAGAAGTCGACTATTGACTGGGCTAAGAACTTATGCCTGTTTGTAGACGTATTGGTCTTTCATGTTTGTATGATTCTATGAGTTTTAGAAGGTGAGATGCAAGCCGGCTAAGATTGATAGAGTTTGGATTACCGATTGTTAATTGATTCACATGATTACGTGTTGATTAGGGTTTGAGTGTATCATGGCCATGTTACATGGTAACCTCTGAGCTAGCATACCAGCTTCCCTACCTCGTGTTATAGTTTATTATCGGCTTCACATGATAGCTTTCATATGATAGGTTATATGTTAGTTAATTGTTTCATAACATGAAAAGCATATCATATATGTTAAGGTTTTGTATTTTCTATATACATTGCTTTTATGTTATTCATGTTTTCATTAAACTCGACATTTCGTGGCTGGGAGAACTCGGAGTTACTCCCCACTGACTGTGGCTTCCGTGTTTATATTTAATGCGGTCGAACAGGTGGTGATGCATATTTGGGGTACATTGACGAGCTAGCGAGCGAAGTATTTACCTTGGACCTATATTCGGTTCTTAGATTGTATATTATTATACACTCTTTTATTTCCGTATTTATACGGGAGATATGTCTCCCGTCTTGTATAATTTTTTATGTATAATATTATTTTCCTTTTGTATGAACCCTTTTTATTTATGACACCTTTTATTGTATTCTTATCTTTTATCTAGTTAAATTATTTTTTTTCTTTCCGCAAATTTGAGGGTGTCACAGCTTAACTTTCCTTTTTGTGTTTTTCTTTTAGGTTGACAAAAATGGTGCGAACAAAAGAAGATCCTAGGTTCCGGGTTTTTGAACTTGCTAATGGGATCCTAAGGGTCCATATGACTCTAATTGCTCTCATTGAAGGTAACCAATTCAGTGGCGAGCCAAATGAAAACCCAGCCCACTATATCCAAATTTTTTGTGAGTTGTGTCAAACTTTTATGAGGGAAGGGATCACCCAAAACCAAATCAGAGAAACTCTCTTTCCCTTATCACTAAAGAGAGAAGCCAAATGGTGGTTCACCCGTCGCCTATAAGATGCCACAAAACCAATGGAGTGGGAAGAGATCGTCATAGCTTTCCATCGTAGGTTTAAACCTCAATCCACCATGTCAAACCTATCGAGTAATTCACAAAGAGAAAGTGGGGAAGGTTCCCAAAGTAATGGGGGAGAGCGAAAGAAAAACCGAGTGGAAACCTCATGTGATGTTGACACTACCATTTCCTTAGCGTGTCCCGTTCCATCAAATGAAACCACCCCAGGAAGTACTTTATATCGTCCACGAGTTTTAAACCCATTTAGCTCACTAACAACCCCTTGTGAACTTTGTGGAGGAATAAGGCATGTACCTCAAATATGTGGGAATAAACTCACACCATTAAACCCCTTTCACCCACAATTTCGCCAAGCCCAACAAACTAATGCACCACATACCATTCCATACTCATCTTTACAAAACGGTCAAGTGGATGCCAAGTTGAGAGAAGTAATACAAGCACAACATAACATGTACTCATACTTCTTTTCTACAATATGCTTACTCAAATCAACCATCATCTCTATCCAAAAGAGAGTAGAGGAGTTAACCCCGTCGAGTTCAAGCCAAACCACCCAAGAGAGTGAAGACCCATTAATAGTCACAATTGACATGATTGGTGAAAAACCTTTTGATAATCCTTTTGGGAATAGTGAGAGCTCAACCAAGGACCAAAAATTGAGAAGCCTATTGTCCCGTGTATAAAACCTTACCGTTATCCTCCGCGAGCTTAAAGAGAATTGCACTTGTAATCCAGGAAAGAGTAAGGAGCTCATCTGTAAGTTTCCCCACGAACTTTAAAATGATCCATCACTAGCCAAACCAACATGAACCCCTACACATGAGGAGACATCCCGTCTCGAATCTTTGATCATAACTTTGATAAGAGCTCAAGGGAAGTTAGAAGAAATAGTTGGTAAAGCAACGATGAAAAATGGCAAAGCTTTTTCAAGATTGGAGGCAAGGATCGGCAAGACAACCCAAGATTTTCCCAAGGAACCTACCCTTGTAGAAGGGAAGGTTATCATTCCTACAAAGCTTAAAGATCCAGGTTGTTTTAATCTTTCCTTCACATTGAGTCTTCATAAGGTTAGAAATGCATTATGTGATTTAGGGGCCGCTATTAGTGGCATGCCCTTTTCCTTCTATCAAGACCATTGCCCAATGAAAATGAAGATTACAAACACTAGCCTTCAAATGGCCGATGGAACTATGCATACTCCAGCAGGAATTGTGGAAGATGTCCCCATTCGGATTGGATACTTCCTCGTTCCCATTGATTTTTATGTAATCTTTTCAAAGAAAGGTAATGACAACTATATCATATTAGGAAGACCTTTCCTAAATACAGTTGGCGCATGTATCGATGTAGAAGGAGAGAAGATCACTTTTGAAATGGAGGGATCACGTGCCACTTTTGATAAGAAGGGGAATGTGATGAGCGTAGAAGATGGTGACCTCGAAGCATTGAAGGCTTCAGAAATGTATTTGGATTAGATTGCCATGGGTTTTGGCAAGGGTAAATGAAAATTCAAGGACGAAATCAAGCTACAAAAGAGCCCATATCCCTTCACAAGGCTTAAGGAGGGATAGAAATTCAAAGTCTAGCATGACTTGAAAATGCGCTTGTCGGGAGGCAACCCGTCTTTTTCCCTTTATTTTCTTTTTTATGCATTCCTTATTAAACAATGTTTGACAATGATTGTTTTGGACTATTTCATTTGGACACTCTTTTTGGATTTTTGGGTTGTAATAGCTAGGAAACAATTTTCATTTTACTTGTTATTTACATTTTTAGAAATGCATGCTTAGTTCGTAATTTTTCGTACTTGGAACTGGAGGACCTATTGAGACGAAAAGGAGCTACTCTTGGCCCATGTTGCCAAGTCCATTAAGGTTAGTAAGTATGTTCAAGGCCATAGCCAAAAGGTAAGAGCAAGTAACAAAGAAAAAAAGAATAGAATCTGGATCAGCAAACTTACCCGATCGGATTCATGTATACCCGATCGGGTAAGTGGTCTGTTTCATATTTTGTTCTATTTTTCTTCTATAAAATCAATTTGCTACCTTGTCTTGCTGCTACTATCCCGTGTTCTTCATCCTTCAAGCTCAAAATCTCTCAAAAACCTTCATTTCTTAGTCTTTTCTTGCAAAACTTGTCACCATAGTTCATCCAAGGCAACATCTAAGCATTATCAAGTAAGTTAATTCTACTTTAGTTACTTCAATCTCTCTATTTTTCAGAAGTCCAACATGAACAAACCCTAACCCAAATTTGGGGGTTCTTGATTTTACTTGAAAAACTTGTTTAAATTGGATTTCTAATGCTTCTTACATGTTATAGAGTGAATGTTAGTAATTAATTAGCATGCTTACTATGATTTGAATGCTCATATGCCAATTAGAATACTCATCTCTACTTTATGCTAAAAACTCATGCTTAGTGGTAGGATAATGCTTGAATCCATGCTTTATACTTTGAACTTATGCTCTTATTGTGTTATTCTAGCATTAGTACCCTTATGTAGTGCCCAAACTCAAGATTCAAGTGTAATGTTGCTCAAAATCTTAGTGAAATATTGTTATGCTTAAAAACATCCATTTGTGCTCAAAAGTGGCATGATAATGTTTCACTTATGTAATTATGATTGAATTTGTGCTTAAAAGCCTAGAATTCTAACACTTATGCTATCAATTTTTGTTTATGATGAAGTGTTCTAATACTTATTTCTTGTAGCAAAAGGCACCTAACCCAAATCTTAGGAGATCAAAGAGGGCAAAGACTACCAACCAAGGGGAAAGTAGTAGAGCTCGTGAAGAAGACATAGAAATGCTAGAAGCCGATAATTAAACCGGAAATCAAGGGGGACAAGATGCTATGTATGATCCCGATTTTCCGGATGTGGAGTTTAGTTCGAACAAGCAATGGCAAAGCTGGTTAATTATCAAGAGCAAAGGTATGAGAGCTACCAAATTCCTGGATATTTCTTCCTTAAGACACATGAAGCTTTATAAGCATGTCAAGGTATTATTTAGGGATCTAGTAATGACTACATCTATGAACTTTAATTATAAGACCTACCCCCAATTGACCCTTGAATTCTTGAGTTCGTTTGAGTTGCAAAGATCTAGGCAAAAATGCTCTATTCCTCAAGTTTGGTTTCGATTGTTTAACGATGATTATAGTATGGACTTAGGGACCTTTGCCGACCAATTCGGTCTCACACTTGAGGATACTGTTACCTCACCTCCCGAGGGCTTTGATATTGGCCATGTTTGGAGCGCCATTTCTACTTATCCTGTCTCTCGTTGGGACCATATCCCACACCAACACATCCATCATCCCGCCATTAGAATCTGGCAAAGATTCATGGGATGGACCTTCTTGGGTCGAGCTGAGCCACATTTGGTGAGACGGGTAGAGTTAGATACTTTAAGAGGGTTCTTGAGTGTCAATGGTGATGAACCGTGGTCGATTAGCATTCCTTACTATTTTGCTGTTCAATTGACTAAAGCCACTAATCCAAAGAACACTGGCATTGATTATGGAGGCCTTATCACTCACCTTGCTACGCGAGTTTGTGGTTTTAACCAAGCCACCACTGACCTCCAGGCATTGACTACACCTCCCACCGAGATGGGAAATGGGTTGGATTATGATTATTTTGTGCAGCTTAATTGGTTTCGTGTCTCTCACCCCCATATGATCTGGAGGATAGCTGGCCGTGATTCGGTCAAGTTGACCGCTGAGGTAAACTAGATCCCATTGCTTAGGCAGCGTCCTCGACTTCAGGAGGGTAAATCCATCTTACCCCGTCCCACTTATTTTTTTCCTGTTGGGGATATTACCCCCGATGACCCCCATGTTCAGATTAGATCCCGCCGCCCTGAGGTAGGATCATCCTCTCAGTCGACCCATGCTACGCGCGACGTGACTGCCATATTTCAAGCATTGACCATGTCCATTGATAGAGTCCAGTCCGACCAGCAGCTTGTTCTGCACCCCATTTATGATCACTTTGCGAGGCAAGGTGTGATTAGACCAGAGGGCCCCCACCCGTCTTTCTATACCTGGCCCGAAGGGGGGTATGGTACTGCTTATGAAGCAGGTGTGCAGCAGATCGGACCTGATTACTGTGGTACTGACTATGGCGTCGAGAGTTTTGGAGGATACGGAGGTGATTTTAGTGGTCACCAAGTAGATGAGTACCAGTTCTTAGGAGCCAGCAACCCTACCAGGATCGTTGCTTCTACTAGTAGTTATTATTCTGCAGATGATACCTACTACACAGATGCTTCTGGATCCGCATCCCAGCCGCCTCCTTCAGAGAGGAGAGGCCGTAGCTGGTGGTTTTGAGATACGATGATAACAAGCCTCCCCTTGTTTATACTAGTTTGGGGGAGGCTAGACATTTTGTAAGCTTTTCTTTCTTTCTTTTATTTTTAGCATTTTTAGTTTTCTCTTTAGCCCCCTTTTCCTATTAGAATTTCCTCTTGTTTCATTATGTGCTACCAACCATTTCTTGGTTTGCTTCTATTATAATTGCATGCACATTGAGGACAATGTGAAGTTTTAGCTTGGGGGAGGATTTGCATTTAGGACTTACTGCATTTAGAATTGCATTTAGATTTTTACATTTCTCATTAGCTTAATTTCTTCTAATTTTATTAGTTTATTTTTAGTTTATTTTTCCTTTGTTTGTTTTTATCATTTTGAAAAAAAAAATCTAAAAAAAAAAAGACAAAAAGAAAAGATCATTTCCTTCTTACATTTCTCAATTTATAGTTTTTATAAGCTGATGTTTCATTATGTTATGAGGAATTATGCGTTCATGGGGATGTCTTGTACACAGTAGGTAGAAAGTTGCATTTGGACTTAATTAAGCTTGATCTTGACTTTGGCAAGCTACTCATATTGTAAGGTAGAGCCTCCAGTGGTCGGTACATCTGAACCCGATCCCAGTTTAGGAGTGAGTAGTTTCTCCTTATAGTCTGTGTCACATCAAAACGCGTAATTATGCTTTTTATTCCATTTTCTATAAGTATTACTATCATGATCTACATTTTGAAGCCACTTACTCTTGTTCACATTTCACATTGCCCAAAAACACCCTTCTTTCTAGCTACATTATATTATTGCCTACCCTTGTTGAGCTAGTAACTGACTATATGTGTAGGGGTGTTCTGTGCTTTTGCGATATTCTGATAATGTCACCATTTAGTGTGAACCTGCTGTCTCGGGATTGTTGATTCCCGTGTTTTTCAGTAAAAGAAAATCTGAAAAGAAAAAAAAAAGAGCTTTGAAAAAATGTGAAAGAGAAAAAGCTCAAAAGAAAAGAGAAAAGAAAAGAAAAAAAGAGGAAAAACGCTTCCATGAATGAAAAAGGAAAAGAAAGAAAAATTATGGGAAGTCGTAATTTGATTTGTCATGTTTAATAAGCCAATATGCTGCTTTTGGCTTTGACTATTGTTTATGGAAATTGGTATGATTTTGATTGAGTATCCACTGCACATTTGGTTATTACTAGCTTGACTTAAAGCCCCACATGACCAAAATCGTTTGTCCACTTTCTTACCCAAATTTCCCAAGCCTCTTCTTTATTTCTCTTGGCTTCTTACATTACATTTTGATCATGATTAGTCTTACTTAATGAATTTGGATTGTCTACCATACTAGACTGCGGGCACATTCTTATAAGTTGTAGATATGAGAGTGTCACTTCAAATTTGAACCAATATTTCCTATTTCACAAAAGTTTGAGTGAAGAGTGTATCGAAAGAGTCCATAAGTCAATAAGATCATGCAAAAGCTGAAAAAGTCCAAAGAATATTTTCTATGTTGCGCTGTTATGTAAATCTCAACCATGATTCGCACTTTCCTTTGCCCTTGTTGTTTCGGGTTTATGATACATCTACTTGTTAAGAGCTTATTTTTGAGATTTGGATGATAGATTTATCATTGTTTGCTACCCTTGTCCTGGTTATGATTGTTATGTTTGCTTGAGGACAAGCAAGGGTTTAGCTTGGGGGAGTTTGATAAGCGATATTTTGTACTAATTTATCCCCCGTTTTAGCTCGATTTCTATATGATTTATGCACTTTGGTAAGTGATTAACGAGCTAATATTACTATTCTAGTTGTTTTGCGTGCTTGGTCTCGTTTTATAGGAAATGAAGCGGTTTTGCTATATTTTCTTACTTTATGGAGCAAAGGCACTAGAATGCAAGTTTAATGAGGAACCGATGATAGTCGATTGACGATTTGACTACGATTCCGCTACATCCTTCCTCAAGTGGACTCATCTTGGACTTTGACTTTGTTTCTCAAAGGGAAAACATCAACCCAAGTCAAAGGAGGACTAGCCCAAGCCCAATTACGTGCTGCATTGACCAAGACCAAGGCATAGGATTCCGTGCCCAAAGAAGAAGTTCGAAGAGACGCAAGAGAATCCATCTGGGTTACATACCCGATCGGATTTACCATATACCCGATCGGGTATGTCTGCTGATGAACGCTTCTTGGCTCTTCTTCTCCCAAGCTTTAATGGAGTGCTTTATTAGGTTGTCTAGGGTATGAATTTGGACGAAACACAGCAGCTAAGCAGCCCTATATAAAGCCTAAACTCATGAGAAGAAAGGAGAGAAAAAACAACAAAACACAACACAACACACATTACATATTTTTACATATAAGTTTTACATCATAGTTTATAGTTTTATGCAATCTTAGACTATTTTTATAGCAATTTCCAAGTACTTCTCTAGTGTTTCTATAAGCATTTGTCATTATATTGAGTTGGATATTTGTTCTTTGCTTTCTTTCTTACATAATTGTACTCCAATCCCGGTAATTTCCTATCCTTTATTTACGCAATTTCCGACATCATTGTTTTCATCATCATATTAAATTCATGAACTATAATCTCATTAGTTTTGTTTTTATATTATTGTCGGTAGGAAATCCATATAAAAGTAATCTAGTTGAAACCAAAATATCGTTTAATATGTTATATTTTATTTTGCCTAATCATATAGTAATCATCATAAAATCCATCATTAGAATCATTACTAATATAATCTTGATCACCTTAATCATTTTAGCACTTTTATTTCGTAGTTTATTCTACTTATCATTTTCCTCTTAATTTATTTAATCACATAAATTAACCTAGTAATGTAAGATTATCATTATGTAATTATAATAAATAAAATTGGAATATTGAAATGATTTGATAGTTAAAATAAATTAAAAGAAGAAACGATGCCAATCGAACCATCTAGTTTGTTTCTTCCTTTGGTTGTGTCACATTCTATAACTTTGTTAAGTGGCCATAAACATTCGTTTGTATTAGTCACTTTCCGTCTTAGAAACGAGAGTTGGGATGCGAAATAGGACTACCAATAGGGGTTTAGTGACCTAACCAGGCTGAAAGGACGTTAGGACCCATTAAAAAGTCGGTACGAATCCGAGAGGAATATACCGCTACATGGCTTAGACAATCGTAGTAATTCTAATATTGGTATCAATAAGGCTTTTGAATCATTTGACAAGAATTTCTAATTCTCTATATCAATTTGATTAGATAGTTTATTTTAACGTTTTAGTTAGTTTGTTACATCGTTTTATTTTATTTCCATTAGATAGTTTTTATTGTTGTTTCTAATTTATTGTTGTTAGATAGTTTCTATTGTTTTTAGATCATCGTAATTTTTATTGTCGTTTAGTTAGCTTATTTTACCGTCATCAATTAGATTAGGTTTATTTATTGCAATTTCTATACTTGTCATTTAAATATCGTCATTGTACATGTTGGTAGTTTAGATAATCACCTCAATGAATCGAACTTAAATAAAAATCACCCCATAACAATTCATAGTTAACACGTACTCCCTGAGGATCGATCCCTACTTCCGTAATTACATTCTTTATGTTGTTAGCCTAAGTGTGGGTTGTGACACCCTCAAATTTGCGGAAAAATAAACAAGTACATTAAATAAATAAAAGATGAGAATACGTTTCTAATAGGTTCACTTTAGTGAAAATCGGTAAATTTTAAAACCGGAACCTACTATTAAATATATTCGTCATAACAAAGGTGTCTTAAAGAAAAAGGTTCATAACAAAAGGAAATAATATTATACATAAGAATTATCCAAAACGGGAGACATATCTCCCGTATAAATACAGAAATAGAAGAGTGTATAATAATTACAATCCTAAGAACCGAATATAGGTCCAAGGTAAATACTTCGCTCGCTAGCTCGTCAATGTACCCAAGTATGCATCACAAACCTGCCAACCGCATTAAATATAAACACGGAAGCCACAGTCAGTGGGGAGTAACTCCGAGTTCTCCCAGCCACGAAATGTCGAGTTTAATAAACATGAATAACATAAAAGAGATGTATATGGAAAATACAAAGCTTTAACATATACGGTATGCTTTTCATGTTATGAAACAATTAACTAACATATAACCTAGCATATGAAGGATAAGCTACTCATGCAAGCTATCATGTGAATCCGTTAACAATCTATACTACGAGGTAGGGAAGTTGGTATGCTGGCTCAGAGGTTACATTTAAAACATGGCCCTGATACACTCAAACCCTAATCATACAAGATATCATGTGAATCAGTTAACAAACGGTAATGCAAACTCTATCAACCTTAGCCTGCTTGCATCTCACCTTCTAAGATTCATAGAATCATCAAACATGAAAGACCAATACGTCTAGAAACAGGCATAAGTTCTTAGCACAGTCAAAAGTCGACTTCTGTAACTCGAGGCTATACCACAAGGTAGGAAAACATCCTAGTCCTAGACTGATCAGACCTAGCGACAACAGCTATTCCATTCCCCGTCCCATGACCAAAAGTACATGAGAATCTCTATTAGGCGACCCCCTAAGCAGAGTTGGCTAGTACTTAAGCTGGCTCCATTCCCAAAGTGGAAGCAATTAGGCAGCCATGCCCCGACTTGGATATAAACCCACCAAGCCGGGACACAAAAGCTATCAACAAGTGAACATATACTCGTTAAAGACAGTAAGGCCTATCAATGTCATGGTCCAAGCTACTCATTTAGAATTTAGAATGGTCAAGACGCCATATACTCATAATTCTCTATGGGTACTTAGTCAACAGGACATATATCATACAATCAAACAGTCACGGGAAAAACTTCCTATCATGTGACTAATTGCATATAAATCATATTCAAATATCATATCGCCTCAAATCTACTAAGGCTCATTCATTCATTAAATAAAACCTTACTTGAAGACAAATCCCCGACCCGAGTCCCGCGACGGGTCATCAGTCAAAACGGGGCTGACTAGATCTTAGTGTGACCAAACCCGTTTGGTCAAACCGGCTAGAAACAGAGTCTTTACCATTTAGACTTGAACATAAAATCATCATATTCAATTCATGCTATTTTATTCCAACTTCTAACATGTGAATTATTAAATCTTACGAAAACCCGCTTGACTTAAAGGATATCAAATTCAACTACAATCTCGTATTATAATTTCTAACATGTGGGAAATAATAATATTATGAAAACCTTTTAATTAAATAATTTACTTATTAAAATTTCCCACTTGCTAAATATTACAAAACACGATAAAATAACAATAAACTCAAAAACCGTCACAAGTCCAAGGAGGGAACCCACGGGCTGTTTTGGGCCGAACATGACACGGGCCTGGACTGGGCCCACTGGCCTGGTTTGGGCCTGTTTTGATTAAAATACTAACACCGTTTCTTAATAATTTCCCGCATGCTTAACATATTTAAAACCCGTCAAAACAACAACAAAACAATAAAGTATCGACACAAACCCAAAGGACCAAAACACGGACCAACCAGACCGGGCTGGACCGGCCTGAACCGGGCTGAACCGGCCTGAACCGGCCTGGTTTGGGTCGGTTTTCCAGCCACCTTACACGGCCACCACACACAACAACACCCAATTTATTTCCAACATGTTTTAATTAACAACATCCATTTGTAACAACCAATTCAACATCATTCATACTAAAAATTATAATTATGAACTAATCATCCAAATATGTCAAGAACACTAAACATGTTAAAAAATTCATACAACATAATAATAATAATAACTTCTTATCATGTTACTACTTAAAACCGTAAATAACAATATCATAAACAAAAACAAAAGTATGTAACATTAATTCGTCGAGTAACTCGGAATCGTTACCTTAGCTAGCACAAAATCAAATAGCACCAAAATAAGAACAAAGAAACCCGTCTACTAGTCTTCTTCTAAAATATACGAGTCACCAAACTCGTCTTCATAATCTTCCCCTATAAGAAATGACAAGAATAACATTATTAGAATTAAAACTTGATTTCAACAATTAAAGTGTTGAAAACGATTTTGTCGGAATTGAAAATAAAACGTACATGGAGATGAAGAGCGGAGAGGAGACTCTAGAAATAGAAGTTAGGACGGATTTGACCAAGTAACGAAGGTTTTGTGACGATTTTGCTCAAGAACGATCAAGAACGATCAAGAACACGAAGAACGATTATGATTATATTAAAGAAGGTATTAATTAGATATTAAGTTGATTTATTGTAAAATGAAAAGATAAGTAGTGAGTAAGAGTGGAGTGGGTGCCGTGTAAATATAGGGGATTACGGAAGTCGGGTTTTGAAATTGTTGTTACGGGATTGACTCGGGTTTTATAATTATATTATGGTAATTGTTTAGATATTATTACTTATTAAGTTAATTTAATCAAATATCTAGATATTATTTAGATATTATGTTATTGTAATCAAAAGAAATAAAATATCTAATCCTAAGAGGAGGTGGACTAGGCGTGTGAAATGGTTAGAAGTCAGGTCTGTTTTTAAGCGATTAATTTTAAGTTAACAGATCGATAAAGTTACAAATATCTTAGATATTATTATTAGTTTAATCAAAAGATCAAAAGTTCTAATATGAGTGGAAAAAGGTGACATGGGGCGTGTGACTCATGCAAGAGTCGGGTTTCGGGTTTGTTTCGGGACTTAAGTTGACTCGGGAATAGTTAAATGACGTTCGGGGTTAAACAGAAAAACCTATTCTTTCATTCCAAATAAATTCAAAATAATTATATTAAAATATCATAAATTCAAATAAATCATAATAAATTAAAATAAATTAAATTTATTATTTTTCAAATATAATTTCGGTCTTTCAAATTACGGGGTGAGTCGGAAAAGTCAAGAAAAGTCAAAGACGACTCAAAAGTCAAGCAAAGTCAAAGACGACTCAAAAGTCAAGAAAAGTCAAAGACGACTCAAAAGTCAAGAAAAGTCAAAGACGACTCAAAAGTCAAGAAAAGTCAAAGATGACTTAAGACGGGATTCACATGGAATCTCGCGGAAATTCCAAATACGAACTCGGAAATTCCAAATTCGATTGGAAACAATCAATCCTAAATTAAAACTTAATTTGGTGAAAAGTATCCGTAAAATATTTTCACTAGAAAAATAGGGTATATTTCGGGTTGTTACAATCACCCCTCCTTTTAAAAAGTTTCGTCCTCGAAACTTGAGAGTAGAAAACAAAAGTATCAAAGATAAGAATCGATTTTAAGAATTAACAAGAAAATTTTTACAAGGGTAAAACATTTATAAAATGATGTTCTTCTCGAAAATGGTTTAAGAAAATTTTTCATAAGTGAGCAACTTTATTTACGAATCACAAGAGGGTTCGTCATGAACGAGAACTCTAGCTATCAAAAATTAAATAAATGTCGAAATAGTGAAACCGAAAATCAAAACAGGTGTTAGTAAGTGCCGGACTAATCACCAGACGTCTCCAATAACAAGTCCAAACAGCCAACCAAACACAAAATCTAAATATAAAAGGGAAAGAAATCTATTTTCTCCAAAAGAGGGTACACAAACCATCTTTAAACTATTTTTAAAAAGTTAAATTAGGATTACGATATGGAGATTTGAACGTTTTCTCAAAGATAGAATCAAAATAAGTAGACAATACCCGAACGTAGAGCGACTCGAAAATCGAAATCACAAATCGAGATACTAAGAGATACGTCCACACGAATAAAATGGACTAAAAAAAAGGAAGGATTGAAAAGTAGCGGATTGAGTAAGGATCAATTTGAGGGAAAAGAGAGGAATGAACCACAATACTATCTTCCATCTATGAAAATTCAAATGTCGATCGTAACTTGACAACACTAACTGCACCAGAATCTAGTCCTCAAGAGAGTGCAATATATCCACAACATTTTCAATCATCAGATTCCTACCAAAATATTTCATAAGCATGACACATCAAGTAACAACTCCCAATTATTCAAATTCAATTAGTATCTTCTAAGGTCCATCGGTACGGTAAACTCCATAACTAACAACCCATGAAAGATTCATTACGAACTCTAATCTTCTTAGCTCCATTAAAACTCTTATTGAAAACCACCATCAAAATATTTATAATTAGGGAAACAAGACCGCTAACAACCACAAGGTAAAAGAGGATTACTATGAAATCCTTTGATCCAATTTATTCCAAAATTCATTATCCTAAGTTATTAACAATGGACCTTCTCATCCTCCAAAAGTTGTATCACAAGACCTCAAAAGAGATTAGTCACACAATCTCATTTCACTTAATTTTTGCCAATCGTAGAGCAATGCGACCGTACATCAATTTATTTAGCTCCTTTAAACTCTCAACACATCGGTTTTCGCTTATGACAATATTCCTCAAGTTTGGTCATCCAAATCCAAAATTCCACAAGGTAATTATTCCCGTTAGGGTCCAACATTTAAAGACCATAATTTCCCATGTAACACTTAAAGAATCACTAAAATTCTTAACCACAACTACCAACTATCATTATGATTATTTCGATCCTCAAAACGATATTGCAACATTAAGCTTTCAAAGTCTAAAACCCCTAGGATAATTTCTTCCTAAGTTTATCCTCAAATCCTTATAATCGTCTAAACATGAAACTAGTTTAATAGGGATGGTTAAGTACTATATTCGAAACTTCTTCCTCAAGGTACCAACTCTCGCCACCATAGGGTGAAATTAGATTTATACCATTTTCCTCAAATCACTGGTTCCTTCCAACAAACACTAATATTCCACAAAATTCAAAGTTCTTCCTACTAAGTATAATATACCATAAACAAATGGGTATGACATCCATAAAAATGTTACAAAAGGAAGGTAAGGATACCAATAGTAAGATGGAGGAACTATCTAGAGTAAATTCCAAGAGGCAAATAGGTTGGAAGAGAAAGAAGCTCCTAGATAGAAGGAAGAGAGCATAATACAATAAGGACGAGAGAATTCATAGATGAAGAAGGAATTCACTTTAATTAAGCTTGTAAATCTTCAAATCTTCGGTAGAGGATACTCCTTCTAGGTAACACATATTCCACCATAAGGCGTAATATTGCTCCTAGCAATTTGGCTAGCCACCAAAGCATAGCCTCCTTGGCAATTGTCTTCTTTATGAGGAGGGACCTGGTTGGCAGTAACAACGATCTCTTCTACACGAGGTCTAACCATCTTCATAAGAAAACAAAACAAATTAAGTTACTCCTAACAATTAGCATAAACAAATAGACTACAACATAAATCCTAATCTACCCATCCTCCCATTCTATCTCACAAGTTTATTATTTTATTAAGGTCAAGTTATTTATACAAGGGTACACAAACGTGCGTCGGGAGCAAAAATGCTCTGCTACCAACTGTGACACCCTCAAATTTACGGAGGAAAGGATAACACAAGTAATTTAAATAAATAAAAGATGAGAATACGTTTCTAATAGGTTCACTTTAGTGAAAATCGGTAAATTTCAAAACCGGAACCTACTATTAAATATATTCATCATAACAAAGGTGTCATAAACAAAAAGGTTCATAACAAAAGGAAAATAATATTATACCTAAGAATTATCCAAAACGGGAGACATATCTCCCGTATAAATACGGAAATAAAAGAGTGTATAATAATATACAATCCTAAGAACCGAATATAGGTCCAAGGTAAATACTTCGCTCGCTAGCTCGTCGATGTACCCAAAGTATGCATCACAAACCTGCCAACCGCATTAAATATAAACACGGAAGCCACAGTCAGTGGGGAGTCACTCCGAGTTCTCCCAGCCACGAAATGTCGAGTTTAATGAAACATGAATAACATAAAAGCAATGTATATAGAAAATACAAAACCTTAACATATATGATATGCTTTTCATGTTATGAAACAATTAACTAACATATAACCTATCATGTGAAAGCTATCATGTGAATCCGTTATCAATCTATAACAAGAGGTAGGGAAGATGGTATTTTAGCTCAGAGGTTACCTTTAAAACATGGCCATGATACCCTCGACCCTAATCAACACGTAATCATGTGAATCAGTTAACAACCGGTAATCCAAACTCTATCAACCTTAGCCGGCTTGCATCTCACCTTCTAAGATTCATAGAATCATCAAACATGAAAGACCAATACTTCTACAAACAGGCATACGTTCTTAGCACGGCCCATAGTCGACTGTAACTCGAGTCTATACCACGAGGTAGGATATACTTATATATTTAGGCTCAGCGGTCACGCTAATAACATGGCCAAAATACAAAGCACACATCTAGGCTCAGCGGTTACCTTTAAAACATGGCCCAGATCCAAAGCACATATCTCAGCTCAGAGGTTACCCTAATACCATGGCCAAGATACAACTCTACCCTAATCCTAGACTGCGCAGACCAGAGAAGTGCGGAAAAACATCGCACCCAAGACTCATCACATGAGTACCCCTAAGGAGATCCACCAAAGGGTTGGATAGTACTTAAGCTGACTCCATTCCCCAAAGTGGAAGCAATGGCAGCCATGCCCCGACTTGGATATAAACCCACCAAGCCGGGACACAAAAGCTAGTCACCGGTGAACATATAATCGTTAAGTAGTAAGGGCTAACAATGTCTGCGTCAAAGATACTCATTAGAATTAGAAATGGTCAAGACGCCATATACTCATAATTTCTCTATGGTACCTGAGTCACACGGACCACCAACAATAATCAAACAGTCCGGGAAACTTCCTACATGTGACTAATTGCATCATAAATCATATTAAATATCATATCGCCTCGTATCTACTAAGGCTTATTCATTCATTTTTTTAAAATAAAACCTTACCTGAAGACAAATCCCGACCCGAGTCCCGCGACGGGTCATCAGTCAAAACGGGGCTGACTAGATCTTAGTTTGACCAAACCCGTTTGGTCAAAGCGGCTAGAAACAGAGTCTTTACCACATAGACTTGATCATAAAAATCATCATATTCATTACATGTTATTTTATTAAAACTTCTAACATGTGACTTATTAAATTTTACTAAAACCCGCTTGACTTAAAGAATATTAAATTTAACTATAATCTCGTATTATAATTTCTAACATGTGAGAAATAATAATTTTATGAAAAACCTTTTTAATTAAATATTTTACTTATTAACATTTCCCACTTGCTAAATATTACAAAACACGATAAAATGGCAATAACTCAAAAACCGTCACAAGTCCAAGGAAGAGGACTCATGGGCTGATTTGGGCCGACTTGACACGGGCTTGGACTGGGCCCACGGCCTGGTTTGGGCCTGTTTTGAGACGACAATTCTAAACTTGTTTCTTAATATTTCCCGCATGCTTTAACATATTTAAAACCCGTCATAACAACAACAAAACAAACAAGTATCGACACAAAACCCAAGGACCATACCCGGACCAAATCCAGACCGGCAGGACCGGCCTGAACCGGCCTGAACCGGCTGGTTTGGGTCGGTTTTCCAGCCCCACCTCCGGCCACCCTACACGGTCCAAAACCACCACCCCTGCAAATTAATTCTAACATGATTTTTATTAACAACATCCATTTTTAAACATCCAATCCAACCATCATTCATATAAAAATCATGGTTATAAATGAATCATACAAATATGTCAAGAACAC
>JAIUZE010072324.1:0-19773 GCA_022085475.1 Heliosperma pusillum | reverse complement strand
CTCTAAGCTATGGCTTGAAGCCATGCAATCCGAGATGGACTCTATGTATGAGAATAACGTATGGGATCTGGTTGACTTACCTGATAAGGTTCGGCCTATTCAGTGCAAATGGCTTTATAAAATAAAGCATTCTGTAGAAGGACAACCAGATACATACAAGGCACGACTAGTGGCAAAGGGTTTCACTCAAGTGCAAGGATTGCACTATGATGAAATTTTTGCACCCGTAGTTATGCTGCGTTCCATTCGGATAATCTTAGCGATTGCCACTTTTCATGACTATGAAATTTGGCAAATGGATGTGAAAACCGCCTTCTTAAACGGTTATTTGGAGGAGGAGTTGTACATGGTACAACCCGAAGGTTTCATTGATCCTAAGAATCCTAAGAAGGTATGCAAGCTTAAGCGTCCCATCTATGGACTTAAGCAGGCTTCACGGAGTTGGAATCATCGTTTCGACCAGGTGATAAAAGAGAATGGATTTACTCGATCGGTCGAGGAACCATGCTTATATATCAAGTCGAGTGGGAGCAAGATTGTCTTCCTAATATTGTATGTCGA
Organism: Heliosperma pusillum; assembly: GCA_022085475.1. Taxonomy (NCBI): domain Eukaryota; kingdom Viridiplantae; phylum Streptophyta; class Magnoliopsida; order Caryophyllales; family Caryophyllaceae; genus Heliosperma; species Heliosperma pusillum. The sequence goes on along the minus strand of JAIUZE010072324.1, from coordinate 19,212 downwards.
TAACATACTCTTTATTGGGAATGACATACCTCTCTTAACTTCGGTAAAAGTTTGGTTAAAGAACCATTTCCAGATGAAAGATCTGGGCCAGGCACAAAGAATTTTGGGGATCCGTATCTACAGAGATAGATCACGATGGACGTTATCCCTCAGTCAGGAGTCTTATATAGATAAGATTCTTGAGAGGTTCAGCATGACCAACTCCAAGAAGGGGAACCTTCCCAGGTGCTCTGGGATGCAGTGGAGGTAAAGCTAGGCACCAAAGAACATCAGAAGGAGGTCGAGCGCCATGAGTCGGATCCTTTATGCATCTTGGACTATAGGATCGTCAGGTATTTGCCATGATATGCACCCGTCCAGACGTGGCAGTATTGCATGAGATGGACAGTCGATGATACAGGCAATCCAGGTGAAACACACTGGATGGCTGTTAAGAATATCCTTAAGTACCTATGGAGGACTAAGGATTGGGTATTGACTTATGGAGGCGACACTGAGCTATGCGCAATCGGTTACGCAGATGCTAGATTTCAAACGGATCGAGATGACTCGAAATCTCAGTCTGGATTCGCTTTTACTCTTAATGGCGCTGCGGTCAGCTGGAAGAGCTCCAAACAAACTGTTATAGCAGATTCTACGACTGAGTCCGAGTACTATGCTGCTTCAGAGGTTGCGAAGGAAGCTATATGGATGCGTCAATTCTTACAAGGACTAACTGTAGTTCCTAGTTCGGATGACCCGATCACCATCTATTGTGATAATAGTGGTGCCATCTGCCAGGCTAAGGAGCCCAAGTCCAGCAACAAGTCTAGGCATGTACAACGGAAGGCTCACATGATCCGAGATTACGTGAAGCAAAGGGAAATAGTGATAGACAAGATTGCTACGGATGATAACGTCGCAGATCCTCTCACTAAACCATTGAGATATGATAAACATGAAGGGCACGTTATTTCCATAGGAATCAAACGTGTTCCTGAGTTGTATTAGTTGTTTTGTATGGATTAGACACCTGTATCTTTTTCATAAAAACTATCTATAAAATCATCGTTTTGTTTTATATTTTGTTTTTCATGTGGGTTGTACTGACAACATTGAACACCACAAAGTGAACTGAATTACAGTATATTTGTTTTGGTCCGTAATCGCCTACATGAGCTGATAACTCTGGCAATTATTCTGTGCAGTGTCGATTGATGGTGGGTTCAACGAGCCAAAGTCAAACAGTTGACTGAATCGATCAAATAGCCGAGTTATAATGGATACCTCGAGGACCGGACAATTTTGTGACAACGTTATGGAGTCCTAAATGTTTCAGAACTAGGTGCCAGGCGTAGGAAGGACATCCATAGTGTTCCTAGAGTCGATTTTTTGGACTATCGACTGTCTCTTGAGTAAAAGGAGTCGTTTTTGGGTGGACTTTGGTTTCTTTCTCATGGTCGACCGTAACAGGAGGCTAAGTAGATTTTCACTGGGTCATTTCATACTGCGCTTGTATCTGCAAGATTCGAGTTGAAGAAAATATCCAACCTTTATCAGGATATGATATTTCTCAGGGCCACGCTCGAATAAAGATTCGTTTATCAGTTAAGTTACTCTCTAGTCGGAGAAACGACTCTTGATACTGATCACTTATAAACTACGACCTTTGTGAATACGGAATTTGCAAATTGGTTTACATTGAGTGGGAGAAATTTATTATGGATATGAGAATCGGTTATCGCACATACACTTGTACGGACAAGTGGGAGATTGTTGGAGCCAGTGTCCTCCACAATTAGTGCAATAACATAAATAAACCTCTGTAGGTTCACAGGGTATACTTTTTATAATAATCAGTTGATTAACGTTTATCAATAACGGTTGGCTTGCTAGATAAGTTTGACGTTATTGTCATACAGATGGCGGTGATCAATTGGTCCCTAAAAGTCACACCTATAGGATGTGTTTGAGAGATGTGATTATTTGAGAAAATAATCATATTGATGCCCTATTATATGACTAAAAGGTTATTCAGTGTATTTGACTAAAAGGTTAGTCAATGTAGTGATGAGACAATTATTTAATAATGATTAAATAAAGTTAGCTGAGACGAATTAACTGTAATTCGTAAAATTGAATATAAAAAGTTATATTTAATTGTTGTATATAATGTAAGCTAATTAAACATAAACTGTTATAATTAATTGGCAAATTATAAATATACGGATATTAATAATTAATGATGGATTATAATGTCGGTCCTTGACAAATGATGATTATAATATATTAATTTATATTGGAAGCTAAAATGACCGAAACACAGTATCCAGATACACTCGGGTTTTCGGGTCAATGGGTAGTTATTTGAGGAGACTAAATCTCCTCATATAAACCTATGTGTGCCGTGAGAAAGAGCAAGGGAAAGCAGTAGAAAAATTCTAACCTAATTCATCTATCTCTCACACAGCCTCTCTATCATTCACACAGAGACAAAAGTTAACAGTAACTTTTGACAAAACACAAAACAAAAGGTTAACAGTAACTTTTGAAAACTTCTAGCAATTCAAGGGCATATCTCATACAATCTTGGGTGCAACGATTGGGAGGATATCTACTTTGATATCTCTGTTCTTTACGCCAATTGCTAGGACCGGAGGTTGATTTCTAAATCTATACTCTTATTCTTGTTTTCGTTTATGACTAGTATAATCAAGTTATTACTATTTCGTTATAATCCTATAATAATTGTATTGTGGTAATACCGATTTCCCACAATTTTTACATTAAAAATTTTTAAATCATGCTAGACAAATCACATTAGTCTCAAAGTTTCCAGTCTAACAGGAAAATATGCATGTGACAACATACTAAAATTTCATGGTCATATTCAAAGCGAAAGTATTTTTAATCATTTAACCTTTATTTATTCCATTTTATCATATAAAAATCATAAATAATACGAAATAAGTCCACTTCACACGAAATTTACATAAAGTAAGTAAAATATATTTGTGATATTGTCTATACCTTTCAAGGTCAGAAGGTAAGTCTAACTATTTTTAGCATTTTAAACATCATTTTACTCATTAAAATGTAATAAAAACACTAAAAATCATATTTGAGCAATATAAATTTCCATAAATCATCAAAATGACCTAAAATCATATTAGGACCAGAATATTTTGACATGTAAATAACTTTGTGATTTTATCTTATAAAACACAAATTACTAGTTTTCTTTAAGTTACAATAACTCGAAAAAACTAAAAATCGATTATGCATGTAACAGCTAAGGCTCTGATACCACTTGCAAGTTTCTTAAACTCAATATTAGACATTTCTAATATCACAAAATGAATAGTTTACTCTTAAACTATTCGGAACTTATGCATGCATAACAAAATAAAGATAAGAGGAAACTTTTCCTTACATTGATCTTTTATGATATGGACACAAGATTTGGACACCTTCCAAACCTTGTTCTTGAGCTTATATATTGAGGATGAATTCATAGTTTTTATGGTAGAAACACTCCTCTTGATTGCACCCAAGACAACCCCTTAATACCAATAATATTTTTACTAGAAATATTATTAGTGACCTTAAAAGGAAAATCTAATTCTAATAAAATTACTACAATAGTAATGAATATTGAAGATCTTAGACTTTAGAACAAATCAATTCATAAAACTCTTTTATGAGTATTGTTAGTGAGATAAAGAGATTTTGATAAGTATGATTTTTATCAACCAAAAATGAGAACTTATTCTCATGGGGTTATGGGTGGGTGAGGGGCCGACACATGCATGTCTTGGGGAGCCCCAAGCATGGTCAACTTTTGTTCTTATCAAAATGTTAGCCCTAGGTCTAGGTATCTAGGTATTATGATTATGTTTTTAACAATTTAAAAATAATCATACTTACCTAAATCTCACCCATAAAACCGGCACACCCACTTAAAATGGACTCCATTTAATCTTGTGGGAAATATCGGTATATTTCAACATGAAATTTAAGGATTATAACGAAATTAAAATATATGAAATGCGAGTCATAAACGAAATGGATAATATAAAACATAGAGATTAGAATCAACCTCCAGTCCTAGCAATATGGCCTTAGAACAAATATCTAGATCGATATTCTCCTAATCGTTGCACCCAAGATGCTCAGAGAAATGCCTTTGCTTGTGCTAGAATGAATCCCCAAAAATTACTGCTAATTTTTTTTAGGAAGAAGTATTGATGAGAATGTGTCGAGAATGAGTTTATATGCAACTCTTTTTTCTCTATTGTAGCCGTCCAAGTAGTGTAGGAAGAAGAGGACACTTTTTTTCTCTACTTGTTTTTAGGTAGTGGAGTCAAGATAGGAGTCTTCATTCTTTTATTTATTTAATGTATAATATGTGTATGTATTATTATTGTCATTTATGTTGTCACATATTAATAAGTCCATACAACATCTTGTAGTCGATTTATTAATACCGGTCTGACATCATTTATTATGACAATATCGTATAATACATACGTCAATTATAAATATCGTATATTTATAATTTGCTAATTAAATATAACAGTTTATATTTAATTACGAATTAACATTTAATTCGTTTAAGCTTACATTATTTAATCGTATTAAATAATTACATTATATACATCAATTAGATATAACAGTTTATATTCAATTACGAATTACCATTTAATTAGTCTCAGCTAGTATTATTTAATCGTATTAAATAATCGTATCATCATTACATTGACTAACCTTTTAGTCATATACATCGACTAACCTTTTAGTCATATAAGGCATCAATATGATTATATTTTTCATATAATCATATCTCTCAAACACATCCTTTAGGTGTGACTTTTAGGGACCATTTGATCACCGCCATTAAAATGACAATAACGTCAAACTTCTAGCAAGCCAACCGTTATCGATAAACGTTAATCAACTGATAAGAATACTAAGTATACCCTGTGAACCTGTAAGAGATGTATACACGTTATCACACTAACTGTGCATGACACTAGCTCCAACATATCTTTGTCATTTGGTCACTTGTAATGTGGTATGACATGTATCATGTCACATGTCATTAGAATAAATAAACGTATATTTAACAATTTAAATATCATTTTACATTATGTAACAAAATAAATAGTAATTCATAATTACATATATAAAATGGGTCACATTAAGTCCAGTTGATATAATCTACAACTCTTTGCAATTATAATCAACTAATCATTTTTATCTCAAATTGTTTCATAAACAATAATCAATTTTAGTAATATAACATTTTAATTACAAAATTGCGTCTTATTTAATCCTATTACAATAAGACATAAAATTTTCACTCACAAATAAAATTTGTTCAATTTAAGGATTTAATTAATTTGTATCAATATACAATTAGTTAACTTTACAATTAAGGGAATGGTCCTATAGGTGTGATCTTAAGGGATCAACTGATCACCACCGTCATAAGACAGTAACGTCAAACTCTAGCAAGCCAATCGTTACCGATTAATGTTGACCAGTTGAAAATAATATATATCATCCCTTAGTATTCTTATTGTTGAGATTTAATTATGTAATCGCACTATTGTTGAGGACACTTACTCCAACAATATTGATATAGGAGGGATATGGGTATATGCTCAAAATGCAAGTTTAAGTCACTCTTGACATTTCAGATTCGTTCCCTTGCCTTTAAAGCCAAATATCTCATAATATATAGCTAGTTTTGACATTATTTCACTTGGAGATGAATGTACATGATGTTAGATTTCCAACAAGTGGTCACATGCTTTATTTGGATAAGTAACGAAGGAGATATGATCGTTTCAAGTTGAGATGTCCATGGTTTACGCGGGTGACGCAATTGACGAATTACCATCAACATGTATGCAAGATGGAAGCTTGGTTTGAATACTTCTCAAGTTGATTTTCCTAAAGAGAGTTTTGTGTGATGTTCTTATTTTTCTAGTTTCTAGTTTCCTAATTTGAATAAATTAGTGTGGTGATCTTATTTACTAATAAGGTAGTGTTCACACTATTTCCTAATTATTATCTAGCTAGTTTAAGGTAAGTACTAGTAGTATAAATACCAAGCTATGTAATCAGAACTATTCATACCATTTGAGAGCTTAATACAAGATTACTTGTATGCTCTTCCTAGCTTGCGAGTTATAAAGATCACTTTAATTCGTTCTTGCGAGAGTGAGTTAATCTTATTCATCCTTGCGAGGTTGAGTAATATTCGTGGCTAGTTCAAGTTCCTTGCGAGAGAGGAGAGTTAGAGCACGTCATATCCTTTATATTTTTGTTCATAATCATACAAAAACCACAAAAACACATAAATTTCCGCTGCAACTTTATTAAAAACAATTGAACAGTTTCCTGATTTGTTCAAACCAAAAAAAACGAGTGAGTTTTACATTAATATCATAAACATATCATATTTTAAACAAACCATTACATGAAAACTTTACATAAAATATACTCTCTCCTATTCAATGTATTATTCCCCTTTCATTTGGGCTCTTAGATTGAGGAAATGAATTTTGACCGCACAAAACACACTACCCCACACACAAATGAATTTAGACCACACAAAACACACTACCCCACCTCCAAAAAAGGAAATAGGGAAGAAAACATGAATAACTTAAAAAAGAAATAGGGAAGAATACCCTGAATAGGAGGGAGTAGTTAGTTGTTAGATCAAGTACAAATAGGGAAACCAAGTCATTTCTCCGCAAAAGCAAACCCCCACTAGTACCTATTGGATCGACTTCACAAAAAAAGCTGAAGTCCTAAAAGAGACGTTTCTAGATACAGATATATCAACATAAGTGAAAGTTTCTTGCAAAAACAAAATAGACGGGTCAACGATGTCTTCCGCGCTAAAAAGATACTTCCTCCATTCAACTCCACTCTACCACTTTCTTTTTTGTACACTATTCACAAGCGATCATATAATTGCAATTTTCACTCAATATATATGTAAAAAATATATTCATGTGTGATCTTGTTTGATTCATCTTTACGAGTACATTATTAATATCTAACTTTTATAATTTTTGCAAACACGTAGCTAACGATATTTACCGTGTAAAACACGTCTCGGCAAATGTGAAAAAGTTTTTTGGTAGAGTAGAGTTGAATGGAGGAAGTAATAGGCACAAGTTAGTGGAGGGAAAAAATAGGAATCCGAAGGCGATATATAGTGAGGCCTTTTGAAAGGCCGCAGTCCAACGAAATTAGTATCCAGTGTCTTAACACTCCATGGATCAGAATCAGAATTAGGCCTTAAATCATCAGTGTTGGGCCAGTCAAACGATAAAAGGCCAGTATTGCAATTTAAATTTGGCTCTGCTAATATAATGATGCCCAAGCCCTACCTTCCTCTTATACACAAACTTGATAATATGGCCTTACGAAAAGTAGGAGGATTTGAAGGCTCAGACATATCAAAGCCTTCATTTGGAATAATATGACCAATATAAGTGAGCTTTTCTGTTCTGGTTTAGGAAGTTCAACTAGGCCCAAGCCCAATGAAACATTTATGCTATTTTCGGACAGAGAACGGACTGGCGCAGCTTCGGTCGCGGCATTTGAGGAAGAAATATCAGGCGACTGATCGGAAGTCGGAAAAGGATACGGACCGCGAACAAAGGATAATTTTCCAATATAACCTCACGAGAAAGATCTTCATGGACCATAAAATCTGGGGAAAGAGTGCAGAAAACAAAGCCGATGTTTTCGCCAGCTGATGGTGAAGAAATGAAAGAAATACTCGCGAAGCACCACCTAAGTCAATAATAATTGCGTTCGTTTTGGACACATCTCAATGTTAGAGTTTAGATATTTCGGGTAAGAAGGAAGCCTACAAATATTAGGTGGATAGAATTCAGGAGCACTAGGAGGGCCGTGAAGGAGCATCAAACCCCGGTAGACAATGTCCTCCTTTCAAGCTTGAATTCCTTTTGCACCGGCAAATTTACCTCATGGACATAAGAGAACTGATGCCTAATCTTTCCACACATTTTGTGTAACACACGTAATCTTAGCCAATATAATTTAATAATATTATATTAATATTAATTAGCATAATTTTAGATTTAGAATATAACTTAGTTTTCCGTGTCCAACTTAGCAAATCCGAGTCCTTATTCGGACTCTACTCGGAATTTCGGGTGAGACACGCCTTATGTCACATTTTGGGCCTTTCCCCATTCTCCACTCACCCACTTGGACCATCTTATACTCACTTTTCCGCTCACAAATCTCAGCAACGTTTCCTCTTCTTCTCCCACACCAAACACTCAAAAACACTAACCTCCATAACCACCATTGTTGAATAACTCAAGCTTCACACAACTAGTCTAATGTTTCTCTTGATTTTTAGTCTAATATTTCTCTCTTATCCTCCTCTACCTTGTGTGGTAATAAAGTTACCATCTTTCTCATTTTCAATTTTTTCATCTTTCTCAAGGATGAATTTTATTCATCTTTTGTGTCTCTGTGTAGGTGGAGACCTCCAAGACCCCGACCAGGACTATTATCTTGTGGAAGAAGAAGAAGAAGATTGTTGAAGACGCAAAAAGGTAACGGTGAAGGGTTACTCGATATCTATATGTGTTTTAGCTGTTAATTGTAGCATTTATTTGTGAAAGATGAGTTCTTGTGTAGATAATAGTATAGATCTATGACTACAATATATTTAATTGTTGAATTGCATCTTGTATGTCCCAATTTGATGGAAAATGATTGTGTTGATGATGAATTACCTTCTTGTTGCTTAAAATTGTATTTAAGTCTTGAATGATAACTTAATTATGCTTTTAATGTCATATGGAATGTTATGGTTTTCATATGTTATGCTAAGTGGTGAGTTATGAAGGTTTATGTTGGTAATTACAAATGGGTAAGAACTTGTTTGGCTTAAACTTGAAGTTTGGATGAATTTTGGTTTGAATCCTTGCGAATTTGACTAGGACCCGGACGGGTCCAGTCCAACTCGGACGGGTTTGAGCCCTAAATCCGAGCAGGACACTTTTAACCCGGACGAGTTGGGTCCGACCCTTTTTCGTAAAATGGTCATATCTCCTTCAATACTTGTCTGTTTGGGGAGTCTGACCTACCGTTGAAACCGTAAGAAGATACGCTATCACCTACACTTAGCATTTCTGTATTTTCATGTCTATAAATATAGTTATGACCGTTTTAAGTGGACCCTTGTTTTAGTTAGTTACCAAACGTGTTGTTTTGAAACGAGATCTATGTTTCTTATTTATTATGCTTCTTAAACTTTGTCTAATGCTTATGTATCATGTATTGATTCATGTTTATCATAGATACATTTATATAATGCCCTACTCTCATGCTTGGTGATGGTTTTTAGTGTGTCCCCTCTTGAGTCGGTCCTACCTTATGTATTGATTTGAGCACTACTTGTTGAGTGCCATGAACTCTCATTTCCTGGCTACACCTTAGCCTCGTTAGACTGGAATGTCGGAGCGATAGGGTGTATCCTCGATGCTTGTGTGCATGTTTTAGTGGGGATATGATGGCGTTGTTAGGAGGTGAATGCAATGCGTTGATCGACCCGGCCGTCAAATGTTGTATCTTTGCGAGGTGGTGTCATTGCATGTAGCGTACTAGCTTGACTTTTGACTATAGATCTCTTTCCGCCTCTTTCGTCTGGTTTAGCCAAATTTGGGGTTCTCGACGTCCTTTGTGTGATCCAGTCTTGGATGTGGAACGTCATACCACATGTCGAATCGGAAAATGCCTTATCCCGAGAGTCTGGTCAGGTTTAGACTAGGACCGTATTATTACCGCCGTCCTACCGGGGGAATAGAGTCTTGTGTGTACGAAACGCCTTATCGTACACGGTTCAGGGGAACGCCTTACCCCGTGGACATCTTTGTCTAGGTCATGAATATACGAAACGCCTTATCGTATGCGGTTCAGGGAAACGCCTTATCCCGGGGACTTCCATTGACTTGTCTTGCTACTTTTACATGATGCTAGTGCGTGTCATTTACCGTGAGAGTGTGTATGCTTATATTTGATCATATGATGGATTGAATGCTTGATTGATTTAGATGCCTATGATTGGATTGTATGTCGAGTCCCAAACCTTCTCAAGCATATGTCGCTAATGGTGAGATGCAAGCCCTTAGTGTTCTATATGGTTGCCAAAGGGAGTCTTCCCTGAGTCTTGTATCGTATGATGATGATGGATGATGGTTTTCTCTACTCATATATTGCTATTATCATAATATTATTCTCATATCCGGCATGATATATATGTTTACATGATTACCTACTAGTTTATGTACGTTTTGATGTGATATGGCTGGGAGAACCCGGAGTTACTCCCCACTGACTGTGGCGTTCATGTATTCATGAATAAACAAGTTGCTTGGATGGATCTTTTCTTTTTTTTGGGTTCGGGTGTGAGCTAGCGAGCGTTGGACTTGACGATTCACCCATAATCGTTCTTAGCTAGTTTACTAAACAACTTTTATGCTTGACTTTGTTTTGAGAGACGATGTCTCCTTATAGTATTTTATACTTTAGTTGGTTTTCATTTGACATTCCTCGTACTTTTCCTTTGGCATGTAAAAAGTTTCAAAAATCTCGTTTTTTACGCTATTTAAATTGCATGATTGTATGTTTACTTTTCCGCTATCTCGAGGGTTGTCACATTTTGCATAACAGAAAAATACCTCATAAGAGAACGAGATCCATCATTAAGCGCCACAAAACAAGGAGTAAAGGCTTGGATAAATGAATCCATATTCTAAACAAAGTTACAGGAAGGCAAAAGAGTAGGGATGACCTCCTCTTAATAAATTTCGCCGACGTGAGAAAGTATATAAGCTGCTACAAAAGTATTCATAAGAGAAAATGGTAGTCCTATGACACGAACCCATATAGGCATTATATGAAATTGTAGATTGTCTGGTATGGTGGAATGCGAAATAGACCGAAGGACCAATAAAACACTTTCAACGTTAAGAGTTTGTCTCAGCATAAAGTGGATGTAGTCTTTAGAAGAAGAGAAAAAAAAGATATAACACGGCTCCCAAAAACGAACAGAATCAGATCCATTAAGCTTCTAGTGGATGGTAATGGTGCATAGATCTGGGTAATCTTTAAAACATATCAATCTTGGAAGCTTCCCATTAAAACCTTTGTAAAATCTAAACCGGTCAGATCGATAGAAACTTGCGACGGGAGCTTAATACAAGCCCCCACCCTATAAGGTGCCAAGCATGAGGACCAAGCCATAGAGAAAATATTATAAGAGATGTGAGTTTTTATGATGAAGATGATCGGGCACCTAAACGACAGATGCCGGGATATAATGTAACACCCGCAAATGTACCCTATTTGTATTTTAAAAATATTATACGGATACTTTTCAGCGTAATTTTAGATTTAGTCTAGAACTTAGTTTCCTGTGTCTAATTTAGCAAATTTGAGTTCGTATTCGGACTTTACTCGAAATTCCGTGTGAGTTACGCCTTAAGCCGCTTTTGGGCTTTTTTCCATATTTTTCCACTCACCTTATAACTCCCCTTAAACCCTATCTCCCTCATTCTTTTTCCACTTACTCCTTCTTCCTCACCAAGCCCCCAAGCCCCCAAAACCCTAAACTTCATTTATGGATCAACTCAAATTCATCACTACTCTTCCATTACTCACTCAAATCCTCTAATTTTCATCATAATCTTCCTCTCTTATCGTCCTCTACCTTTTGTGGTAATAAAATTACCGTCTTTCTCATTTTCACTTTATCCGTCTCTCTCAAAGGTGAATTATATTCAACTTTTGTTGTCTAATTGTAGGTGGAGACCTCCAAGACCCCGACTAAGATTACTATCTAGTGGAGGAAGGCTTAGAAATCGATTGAAGACGCAAAAGGGTAACGAGGAATGGTTACTCGATATCAATACGTGATTTAAGTTGTTTTTGATGTTAGTAAACGTATTTAGAATAGGATGATTGTCCATAGAATTTGTGTTGTTGATGATAGTTGTTATTGAGTATTGATGATTGATGATGATAGTTGATGTTTGCTAATGTTTATTGGTGAAGTAAAGGTGATTTCGTGCATATGTTGTCCCACCCGGCCGACCGACCGCCGGTCAGCTGACCAGCTGGGAGTTGGCTGACTTGAAATTGGCATTTTCGACATATATTTGGTATTATGTAAGTCTCAGCCTGTGACACCCTCAAATTTGCGGAAAGAAAAAAAAAATTTAAATAAATAAAAGATGAGAATACGTTTCTAATAGGTTCACTTTAGTGAAAATCGGTAAATTTTAAAACCGGAACCTACTATTAAATATATTCATCATAACAAAGGTGTCTTAAAGAAAAAGGTTCATAACAAAAGGAAATAATATTATACATAAGAATTATCCAAAACGGGAGACATATCTCCCGTATAAATACGGAAATAAAAGAGGGTATAATAATATACAATCCTAAGAACCGAATATAGGTCCAAGGTAATACTTCACTCGCTAGCTCGTCAATGTACCCAAGTATGCATCACAAACCTGCCAACCGCATTAAATATAAACACGGAAGCCACAGTCAGTGGGGAGTAACTCCGAGTTCTCCCAGCCACGAAAATGTCAAGTTTAATTAAAACATGAAATAACATAAAAGCAATGTATATGAAATACAAAACCTTAACATTATACGATATGCTTTTCATGTTATGAAAACAAATAACTAACATTAAGCCTTGAGCATATGAAAGTATCATTGAACTGGTAACAACCTATGAACGTGACGGTAGGGAAGATGGTGTAGCTAGCTCGAGGTTAGCTTTTTTAAAACATGGCCATGATACATCAACCCTAATATCTAATGTATCATGTGAACAGGTTAGTTAACAACCGGTAGCCAAACTCTTCAAACCTTAGACGGCTTGGCTTGCATTCACCAGTTCTAAGATTCATAGAATCATACAAACATGAAAGACTAATACTTCTAGAAACAGGCATAAGTTCTTAGTACGGCGATAGTCTACTTCTGTAACTCGAGGCTATACCACAAGGTAGGAAAACATCCTAGTCCTAGACTGATCAGACCTAGCGACAACAGATATTCCATTCCCCGTCTCATGACCAAAAGTACACAAGAATCTCTACTAGGCGACCCCCTAAGCAGAGTTGGCTAGTACTTAAGCTGGCTTCATTCCCAAAGTGGAAGCAATTAGGCAGCCATGCCCCCGGCTTGGTATCAAAAGGCCCAAGTCAGTGACACAAAAGCTATCAAGCAGTGAACTATATACTCGTTAAAGATAGTAAGGCCTATCAATGTCATGGTCCAAGATACTCATTTAGAATTAGAATGGTCAAGACGCCATATACTCATAATTCTCTATGGGTACTTAGTCAACACGACACATATCATATAATCAAACAGTCACGGGAAAAAACTTCCTATCATGTGACTAATTGCATATAAATCATATTCAAATATCATATCGCCTCATATCTACTAAGGCTAATTCATTAATTAAATACAACCTTACTTGAAGACAAATCCCCGACCCGAGTCCCGCGACGGGTCATCAGTCAAAACGGGGCTGACTAGATCTTAGTTTGACCAAAACCGTTTGGTCAAACCGGCTAGAAACAGAGTCTTTACCAATTAGACTTGAATAATAAAATCATCATATTTATCATGCTAATTTATTCCAACTTCTAACATGTGAATTATTAAAATCATACGAAAACCCGCTTGACTTAAAGGATATCAAATTAAACTACGATCTCGTATTAAAATTTCTAACATGTGAGAAATGATAATATTATGAAAAACCTTTTTAATTAAATAATTTACTTATTAAAATTTCCCACTTGCTAAATATTACAAAACACGATAAAATAACAATAAACTCAAAAACCGTCACCAGTCCAAGGGAGGGACCCACGGGCTGTTTTGGGCCGAGAAAGAACCGGGCCTAGTTGGGCCGTTTTGGTCGACTTTTCTAAAACCGTTTCTTAATATTTTCCCGCATGCTTAACATATTTAAAACCCGTCAAAACAACAACAAAACAATCAAGTATCGACACAACCCAAAAGACCACCCACGGACCAACCCAGACCGGGTCTGAACCGGCCTGGACCGGCCTGAACTGGGCTGAACCGCCTGGTTTGGGTCGGTTTTCCAGCCCCCTAAACAGCCACCATACACGGCCCAAAATCAACCACCACTCTAAATTATTTCTAACATGTTTTAATTAACAAACATCCATTTTAACAACCAATTTAACTATCATTCATACAAAAATCATGATTATGAACAAATCATCCAAATATGTCAAGAACACAAAGCATGTTAAAAATTCATACAACATAATAAAAATAACTACTTATCATGTTACTACTAAAAACCATAAATAACAAGAACATAAACAAAACAAAAGATATGTAACATTAATTCGTCGAGTAACTCGGAATCGTTACCTTAGCTAGCACAAAATCAAGTAGCACCCAAAATAAGAACTAAAGAAACCCGTCTACTAATCTTCTTCTAATATATACGAGTCACCAAACTCGTCTTCAAAATCTTCTCCTATAAGAAATGACAAGAATAATATTATTAGAATTAAAACTTGATTTTCCATAATTAAAGTGTTGAAAACGATTTTGCCGGAATTGAAAATAAAACGTACATGGAGATGAAGAGCGAAGAGGAGACTCTAGAAATATAAGTTAGGACGGATTTGAACAAGTAACGAAGGCTTTGTGACGATTTTGCTCAAGAACGATGAAGAACGATGAAGAACGATGAAGAACGATGAAGAACGATGAAGAACACCAAGAACGATTAAAGAAAGTATTAAAAAGGTATTAAGTTGATTTAGTGTAAAATGAAAAGATAATTAGTGAGTAATGGGAAGTGTGTGTGTCGTATAAATATAGAGAAAAATGGAGTCGGGTTTTGAAATTGTTGTTACGGAATTGACTCGGGTTTTATAATTATATTAAGGTAATTAATTAGATATAATTAGATATAAAGTTAATTAAACCAAATATCTAGATATTATTTAGATATTATGTTATTGTAATGAAAAGAAAGAAAATATCTAGTCCTATGAGAGGGGAAAGAGCCGTGTGATCATAGGAGAAACCGGGTCTGATTTTAAGCGATTTGCGTAATTTAAACTGACGGATCGATAAAGTTACAAATATCTTAGATATTCGTATTAGTTTAATCGAAAGAATTAAAAGATCTAAAGTGAGTGGAAGAAGATGACATGGGGCGTGTGACTCATGCCAAAGTCGGGTTTCGGGTTTGTTTCGGGATTTAAGATGACTCGGGAATAGTTAAATGACGTTCGGAGTTAAACCGTAAAACCTTCTCTTTAATTCCGAATAAATTCAAAATAATTTTATTAAATTATCATAAATTAAAATAAATATTAATAAATTAAAATAAATTAAATTTATTATTTTTCAAATATAATTTCCGTCTTTCAAATTACGGGTTGTTACACAGCCGGCCGACCGGCTGAGACACACCCCTATCTACCTTAATTTTCTCAAGTGACATATGGTCTAGCCTGGTAGCCGGCACCCGTTCTACTTGACCGGCTGGATCACCCTGTATTTTTATTAAATTATCGATTGTTGTTAAGGTGCCAGCCGGATAGCCGGCAGCCGGTCACCTTGACCGGCTGGCACACGCTGCCTTTCCCCTTCTATTCTTTTCTTATACTTTCATTTATAATAGTTCGCATGATTCGGTTATCGTATAAATTGACGTAATAGCTTTAAATATTCATGTTTAGTTTATATGATATCCCATTCGCTTGTATCGCATGTTTTGTGACGGTTTTTGATATATCCACCTTTGAGTCGGTTTTACATATGTTATGATTTGAGCACTAATTGTTCAGTGCTATGAACTCTCATTCCCCGGCTACCTCCTCGATTGTAGACAGGAATGTCGGAACGAGGAGTTGTATCCTTAATGCTTAAATGCATGTTTTAGTGGGGATATGACGACGTTGTTGGGAGGCGAACGCTTTGCGTTGATAACCCGGCCGTCAAATGTCGTATACTTGCGAGGTGGTGTCATTGCCTGTAGCGTACCGCTTGTTTATGATGCTTGTGCTCTTTCCGCCTCTTTCGTGAAGGTTGACCGAATTTGGGGTACTCGGCTTCTGTGTTTAACCGAGTCTTGGATGCGAAATGTTTATCGCATGTCGAATCGGAACATGTTTATTCCGAGAGTCTGGCCAGGTTTAGACTAGGACCCTATTATTATCGTCGTCCTACTGGGAGGAAATGAGTCTACATATACGAAATGTTAATCGTGTATGCGTTCAGGGAAATGTTTATCCCGTGGATGCGATTTTAATCATACTTGCTATGTACATGGTGCTAGTGCGTGTCATTTACCGTGAGAGATGTTGTCACTGTATTCGTACGTTTGGATGGATGATTATATGTTGATTATTTGTGACCGTTGGATGACTTGGCGTGGTTTATATGTCGAGTCTCTATCTTATCAAGTATGCCGCTATCGGTAGATGGAAGCCCTAGTGAGTATATAGTTGCCTAAGGGTGTCTTCACCGAGTCTATCTATAATATGATGCTTACCGTTTTGTACTTCATGCACCTATATCTTTATATATGGAAATGCCTATTTATCCTTCTCGTATTTCACATGTATATATATATGTATGCTTCTACTTTGTATTACCGTATAAGTATGTTATTTGTGATATGGCATGGAGAACCTAGAGTTACTCCCCGCTGACTGTGGCGTTCATATTTTCATGGATGAACAGGTTGCTTGGATGGATTTTGCTTGTTGTTTTTGGGTTCGGGTGTGAGCTAGCAGGCGTTGGCCTCGACGATTCACCCCTAGACTTTTCTTAGCTAGTTTGCTAATAAGTTTGATATTTGATAACGTTTTGAGAGACTACGTCTCTTTGTAGTATATTCTACTTTAGTTTGTATTTATTTGACATTCCTCGTACTTTTATTTTGGCATGTAAAAAGTTTCAAAAATACCGTATTTTACGCTATATAAATCGCATGCTTGTTATGTTTTATTTCCGCTATCGCGAGGGTTGTCACATATAAATATATATATAATAATATCGGTGAGACCCTATGAAAATCATGTGGAACGGAGAGCCACTAAACGAGCATGCACGCTGACACGTGTGCTAAGATGAAAAATTAGGCCGGCTAAGGTGACGGGAATAATAGGTCGAGGGCTGGGAAGGAGAATTTAGGCGAAGGGTTGAGGATATTGTTTTAGGAAAATTGTAGGTGTAAGACTCCTAGAGACAGAAGTTTACATTTAATTTTCGTTCATCTTTGCCACTGGTTAAATTTCATTTTTGTTCAGTTTATCTAGTATGTACTCAGTACGATTTCTCCTCTTTAAAACAAGCAGTTTACATTTGTAAAAAAAAACCTCTTTTTCTTAATTTACTAAACAGCACACAAAGGTTTATTCATGTATTGCAAAAAAAAAGGTTTATTCATGTATTGCAAAAAAATAAAGAGGGAGTATGTGTGTGTGTGTGATTTTAGTACACAATTTTTTTGTCTAATAAGCATTTCTAAACTAAAAAGTAAATACATGTTTCATACTTTTTTACATGAGATTTATACAATAACTGGAGTACCGCACTTATTCAATAGATGCAAAAGCGGTTACAGTTCTTTATACATAGGAGATACTTATTTCTTACTCGTCATCTATGACTGATAGGTCTTCCATGGTTCTGGTAAGCTTAAATTTCATGACGCTATTGTACTCCTGTTCAAGTAAATTGTACATATGTTGTAGTTCTGTAAGGACATAGTACTTATTATCTATAACATCAAATTTCTAGAATCAACGTAGAAAAGAAATTGCACGCCGCGCACAGTTTGTTGGGACAGACCAACTGAAAGAGTGCCGATAAAGTTTATGGTCACGAAACACACTCACACAAGAACTCTACAGCTAGCGGCCTACACATGTACGCATCGCAAACCTGCTTTTTATTACTTTGCTTATATCGATAGGTATAAAGGGCAGCACTTAACCAATGTTTTTTTACATTCATAGTTTATGAACCTCATTCTTTCAAACAACATTTATTTATCTAGCTTTTTCAACTTGTGTGTACGCCAACAAACTTTTTTATTGGTATCACCAAACATATATGTTACCATCTTCAATGAAAACACTTCGTTGCGTACCCTGAACATTACCTCGTCAATGAGCGAGCGTCTTTGTTGTCCGCATTAATAAAACTTGTAATATTTAGTAACTGTTACGGAGGAACTGAAGAAGGGTTTCAATTTGTCATCCATATATGACAAAACAATACCTCTGGACTGCGTTCTGCGAGTTTATATGTGGTTGTCTGCAAAAGTTCCTTAGCAAGGTCGTCAAACAACGTTACGATAATAGTACCTCTCTCATCCTAAAAAAGAACATGTAGCATGCATCTACCCAATAACGAGGTTGTTGTCCTAAATCTCACGATCTCAATGTCGTGAAGTGCAGAACAACATGACTGAAAGTCCTAGACCTCTAATTAGACTCCTCTAATTAGTTCATTAAATTACATTAACTTAATGATTTAGGATCTAGTTATCATGCATGCAAATATAAAAGCATAAAAGAAAAGATAAGACGAAAACATCCTTACATGGGGTATTTTCGGTTCAATATGGGCACAATAAGAACTCCTTCTTATAGTTCTTGAGCATGAAATTGATAGATAATCCTCCATAAAACAACCTCCAAAGTAGAAGGTCTCCTTCTTGTTGCACCCAAGATTAAACCCAAACTAATCACTTAGTTTTTGACTAGAAAACACAAGTGATAATATGAACCTAATATTAGATTTTTTACTACTCTAGTAATAGGAAAAATATTAGTGTTTGAGAGAGTTTAGAGAGAAGTTGAGTTTAGAAAGAGAAGTGAAAAATAAGCAAAATGAAGTAGTGCAAAAATGAACAACTTTTGTTCAATTTAAGGCCATTATGGCTTTGTGTAAGATGGTAGAGTGTAGGTAATGTATTGATGATTAAAGCATGAAAGTCATGTCACAATCAAAATGGAGTATTGTGTAAGAAAAGAACAATAATCATGCCCTTTGCACATGTACAAAACCGGTGCACATATGTCCATTATGAACCATTTTGATTTTTGACATTTGTCC